>PVLD010024005.1:0-26309 GCA_004027595.1 Dinomys branickii | reverse complement strand
ACTATTATATGCCTGTGTGTGTTTTTCTTTGGGTTATGGATCATTGGGGTTCTATATGCCTCGCTTAACTGAACTTCAGTATCTTTTACCTTGTTTGGGAAATTTTCTGCTATTATTTCATCAAATATTCCTTTTATATCGTTTGTGAGATCTCCTGCAGTTTCACATACTCCTATAATTCGAATATTGTTACGTTTTGATTTGTAAATGTTGAGACAGGTTCTTGCTAAGTTGCCCAAGTGGGACTTGAACTTGTGATGTTCCTGCTTCCGCCTGCTTAAGTGCTAAGATTACAGACATGCACCCCTGGGCCTGGTTTCACATGTATTCTTAAAAACAGAACATTTAAATCTATTGTCTAAGCAATTTGAGATATACATTGTTATTAATTATAGTTATCAATTTAAAAGAGGGTTTCTTTCAAAAGAGGACAGTCTACTTCCTAATGAAGTAGACTATATCTGCAAAGGAACACTATTTAGCCTTAAAAAAGAGGGGAATTCTGACATGGTGCATCATAGATGAACCTCGAAGTGGAATAAATGAATCATAAAAGGACAAACACTGCTTGACTCCACTCCCATGAGGCAGGTAATGCAGTTAAAATCTTACAGTCAGAAAGGAGATGCGGTTGCCAAGGGTTTGGGAGAAAGGAGGGGAATCAGTGTTTGTGAGCACAGAGTTTCATTTGCTTAAGGTGAGAAAGTTCTGGAGCTCTGCTGCATAGCATGAGTCTGCCGGGCCCTACCCAACCACACACTTGAAATGTCACATCTGGCCCAACAGAACGCTTCCTCGAGGTCCTGGTGGAGCAACCTGCCCTCTTCATGCTTTTCCTCATAGAAGTAACATTTGTAAGAATCTAATAACACACAATTCACAAAAGTAAAGCCTGAAGCTATCTCTTCTCCGATCTTCTAACCACTGTTAGGAATTGGAACTTTATGCTTTAATATTTCTTCTCTGTGACACTGGGGAAGCAACACCGTCTGAGTAAAAATTAGTTATTCAATTTTCTCAGGCAAGGGGAACAAACACATAAGATGGTAGCAATTTGGGGGATTCGTGGATTGAAGTTTTATTACTTTTCTTCTGTTTTCTGGTACTTCCAGATTTGTTGAGTTGCTTATAGAAATGAAAGAACACTAATAAAGAAGGAACCTGGGTGTGCCGGTGCACACCTATAATCTCAGAACTCTGGAGGACCGAGGCAGGAGGATTGCAAGTTGGAGCCCAGTCTCGGCAACTTAGCAGCTCACCAGGCTGCCCCCCAAAATTTAAAAGAGTGTTGATGCTGTGGGTCGTGTTCTCCAGGAACTGGCTGAGACTTCCTGTCAGTACACACACGTACACAGTGCTTGGTGGAGCTGACAGTCTTTAATCAAAGAGACATCCAACTTAGGTGTCACTGTGACTGTAGCAAGCACCATGTGCTAGGAGTGTGTACTGCTGTCAAATCCAGGAGGGAGGCTTCCTGGGGGAAGCCCCATCCAGCTGGATCTTAGTTCAGAGACAGCATTAACCAGATGGCAGAGTGGGAGGTGTGGGCTGCAGGGGTGGAATGTCATGAGTGGGTGTCCTGTGTGGGGACAGGTGTGCACAGGGGGAAGGGCTGTGGTTGTGTCCTAGGTGCGTCCCTGTCCCCTCACTGAAATTCCTGCCCCTTTCCCAAGCATATGGTGTGATTCCCATCTCCACCTCTACTTTGCAGGAGACCAGAGCTGGGCCTGCTCCTAGCTGCGGGTGAGGGTGCAGGTGACAGAGGAGGGGCAGAGCTCAGCTGCCCCGGGGCAGTAAGTGGCTCTGCTCCAGGGCTCAACAGGGAAGGCACCAGGGTGCACCGGTTGGCCACGCAAGATTCTTAATACCCTTTCTATGCAGGGAAACTGAGTCATGGAACTGATTCATTATTTCCTTGGGACCTACAGCTAACAGAGCACCTGATTCTTCTCCTGTTCTGATTTCCCAGGAGCCTCTTCGACCCCCAGCCAGTCTCCCACAGAGGCACCCTCCTCTGTGACAGGCAAGTTGAGGCAGATTCTGGTGGCTGAGCTCGGAGGTACATGGGTTCTTCCTTCTCCCTTTTTTCTCGTATATCTTTATTTTTATTTTAGGGGGGTACTAGGGTGGGAAGGCAGGGCCTTTGCACTGAGCTACTTTTCAAAATTCAGTTTGAAATGAGGTCTTGCTAATTCACTAGGTTGCTCAGGCTGGGCTTCAGCTTACCATCTTCCTGCCTCAGCCTCCCAGAGTGCTGGGATTACAGATATGCACCATCATACTCAGCAAGATTTCTTGACTTAAAATTCACTTGTCTCTTTCATAAACTTGCTTTTTTAAAAAAATCCTTATTTCTCTCTTTAAAGAGGGCATTACAAACAGTGAGTAATACACCTCCCCACACCCCTGAATCATGGAGCTGCTTCTATATTTGCTTGGGACCCATGGCTAACAGAGCCCTAACTTCTCTCCTTTTTTGATTTCCCAGGAGCCTCTGTGGCCCCCAGCCGGTTGCCCTCAGAAGTGCCCTCCTCCGCTGTGGCAGGTAAGTTGAGGCAGATTATTTGCACAGGCAGGCAGCACACAGCATGTGATGCACAGAAGCAGGTGTGGACCGCAAGCTACTGTGGCCCAAGAACGCCCGGGCTTCTTCCAGCGCTGCTTCCTGAGCCCATGGAG
Organism: Dinomys branickii; assembly: GCA_004027595.1. Classification (NCBI taxonomy): domain Eukaryota; kingdom Metazoa; phylum Chordata; class Mammalia; order Rodentia; family Dinomyidae; genus Dinomys; species Dinomys branickii. The sequence goes on along the minus strand of PVLD010024005.1, from coordinate 23,630 downwards.
TGTTGGGGCTGGGAGTTGGGTGAGCCTGGGGCACGCTCAACTCTTATGCATCCCACAAGGTACAGCAGCCTGGCACCACCCTGAGAACTACCATGGTGTTCCGTGCACAGCGCCCCACCCTCTGAAGCTCTTAGACAAGTGGGGTGCATAGGAGTACAGTGTGCATTTTAGGAAATGGGGTGTTTGGCCAGTCTTGCTAACCTTCCCCAGACATGGGGGTGGACCTCGGTGCTGAGCAGCAAGGACATACTGACAAGAGCTGGCTCGGTGGTGTGGCCATCCAGGGCAGTGTGAGCGCTGGCCTTGCCCAGCGAGGCAGACCACACATCAGTAGCACTCTGTATACAATTTCTGAGAAGTTATAGAGACGTAAAGTTAGGAAAGAGAGCAGAACAACCCTTTGTACCCCTACTGAGCAGTTTCGTTCTGCATAATTAAAATACAATGTTAGAACCAGGGCCTTGGCCTTGGCATAAGGCTCATGCACCGTTGTGCACCAGCTTGGCATGCATGGATCTGTGCAGCCCCCACACTCAGCCAGAGTGACTCCTCCTCACAAGGTCTCCCCTGGGCCACCCTTCAATCCACACCTATCTCCATCCCTAACCCTGGCATCTGCTATTTTGTTCTCTGTCTCTGTAATTTTGCATTTCTGGACCTTTGTACGAATGCATCACTCAGGGTGTAACCTTTGAGGTTGCCCTTTCCATTCGGCCTGCTCCCAGCGCTCTGTCTCCACCATTGCATGCTCAGGCGCTGCTCCTTGCCATTGCTGAGCAGATTCCACGGTGCACTTGCGCCCCACCCTGTGTGTAAGTGGGAACCGAGACTACCACGAGTCACAGGAAGGGAAGCAGCTGACAGCACACAGTGCCCAGCTCTCCTGTGAGCAAAGGTGAACATGAGCTAGGTCTTCGTGAGCTGGTTCACCAAGGACGGTTCCTAGATGCCGTCCCAGCCTCCATGAGAACTGTGTGCATGTAGCTCACTTCCCTCGCCCTGCCCCATCCTGCTCCCTTGCTTCTCCTGGAAAGTGCCCTAGGTCCCCTGAGGGGAGCTGAGCTGTCTCATGCCCTGGCTTTCTTCAGGCTCCTGACTGCAGGGGGTTCTTTCTAACATGGTGACAGGATTCTCCCTCAGGACGCAGCCTGACTTCCTGCGCTCAGCTGCTCCTCCTGATGCCTTGAGCCTCTGGATTCCCTGACCCCACGTACTCCACCCCCACCCCTACTTCCCTGGCTTCAGGGCCTCACGAAAGCCCTTCCAGTGCTCCGGGATGCACTGTCAGCTCCTCTGTCCCTACTGCAACCTGGGGGCTGCCCATCAGCAGAGTCCACTCCAGTCTACTTGTTGGCCTCTGCCCAGAGCCTGAGAAGCCTGCATGGACTTTGTCTGATTGATCCTCGGGTCCCTGTGGCTCAGCACATGGCCAAGCCCTGGATGTCTCAGGAGACACTTGTGGAGCAGAGTGCTTGTTAGACATTAGACCTGCTCCTGAGCGCCTCTCCTGATGCAGTTTCAATAATCCTTCCGGAAATGCCTGGCAGCGGAAGTGTTTGGACTTTGGAATGTTTGCACATACATGGTCAGATACCTTGGAGATGGAACCCATGTCTGAACACAAAGTGCATGTGTGTTTCCTGTACACCTTATAATACAACTTGAAGCTGGTTTCATACAGTATTTTTAATGCCCCTGCATTCTGGCTGTGACCTTGCCTGTGAGGCCAGGTGTGGAAATTTTCACTTGTGGCATATATTGGTGCTCAAAAAAAAATTTCAAATTGTGGAGCATTTCAGATTTTCATACGAGGGGGTACTCAATATGTATTATTTTAATTATTTTTCTTTTTTGTATGTGTCACTGAGGTTGATCCTAGGCCTTTTGCACTAAGCTACCTCCCAATCCCTTTTCTGTTTTTATTTTGACACAGGGTCTCCTCCCTAAGTTGCTAGGTTGCCCAGGCTGGGCTTGAACTTGCAGTCTTCCTGCCTCAGCCTCCCAGCATGCTGGGATGATAGGCATGATTTCAGTGGTATGGTTTCATGGGACAAATGGAAAAGTAGTCCTCGAGTCCACATTGGGCAGCTGACTGTAGAGCCCAGTGCCCTGGACTCCACCACCTCCCAGGCAGGTACACACTTGTGGAAAGGGGGTGCCTTCCTTCATTCACACTGAGCTCTTCTGATTCCTAGAGACACCTGGGAACACCACTGTCTTTCTGAGGGGCTCAGGCCCTCCACTAGGTAAGCTGTCCCCTGCTCCAGAAGTGCACCCCTTTCTCTGTAGAGGAGCCAGGGCTGCCACCTTGGGTCCCAGTGTGGAAAGCTTTAAGGGACAGGGTGACATCAGTATGTGGAGGTCCAGATGGGGCAGCGAGATTGGTGCAGAGGCTACGAGATTCCTAAGGGGCAGAGGAAGAAGCACCGCCCCTCCCTGTCCCCTCCTCTTCTTCTCTGCAGTCAGCTCAGGGCAGCTCTGTGGCCTGGGTGGAGCGAGCAGGGCACTTGGCAGGGTTGAGTTTCCACTGAGCCACTCCTGGTGGGGAGCGACCTGCAGCCTGCTGGAGGGGACAGCAGGGTCTGGGTCAGGGCTCAGCCAGGAGCAGCCCAGGGTGTGGCCTGCAGGGTGTCTGGGGCTGCCCTCCCTCACCGCTCCTCTGCTGTCTCTGCCAGGTTCTGCCCACCAGCACTACACCAAGGGCAACCTGGTGCGCATGTGCTTGGGTGCTATAACTCTCCTCCTCCTGGCTGGGCTCCTGGCGGAGGCCTGGCACAGCCGGAAGGAAGCCCTGCCGCCCCGGCTCAGAGCCATGCGCCGGCCATTGCCCCCGCTCCCACACACCCATGAGGCCCTGCCAGATGCTCAGAAGTGCAGGCACCTTCGGTAGCACCCCAGGCATGGTCTGGTCCCTGAGGTAGGCACGCTGGAGGGAACTCAAGTTGTGTGTGTTCTGTGTGGGGCACTGCGAGGGCTGGGAAGGGGGCTTTGAGCATCTGCTTGGCCATCGGGCAAGGATGCTGTCCCCGTGGGGTGGAAGAGACACGGGAGGCCTGGGCCTTGCACACTGTGGACCCCACCAGGCCTCTCCTTGGCCCCCTCGCCAGTCTCCCACAGTCCTCCCTGACCGGCTTCCTTCTGTGCTCTGAGCCAGACCTCCACATCCAGCCCCCAGCCCTGTCTGTCCCCCATGCTGTCCCCATCCTTGTCCTCATTCTAACCCATCCCCAGAAGTGGTCTGTTAACTCTCCTCTGTCCTGGGCCAGCCGCTGGACACGCTCGGTCTTTCACTAGGATGAGACTGTGCTCAGGGGCCCCTCCCCCATGGGGACCCGCACCCTTGTACAGCAAGAAGTTTCAATGTTCCCCGGGTCTCCCTAGACACATCCAAGTGCTTTGAGGTCGGGGTCAAGTGAAATAAGTGTTTCAGGTGCTTGTTGCTGTGACACTATGACAGATGATCTGATCACCAGGATGGAGACCAAGCCACTGGGGGAGAGGAGGCATCTGCATCCCCGAGGAGCGAGGTGGTGGGGAAAGCACAGGGCTTCGCTGCACTACTCAGAATGGCTTGTTTGCTGTTTTATATTTACGATTATGTTGGTGCTGGGGATTACCTTAGCACCGACCTACACCTTAAGCCCTTCAAAATGCTTTTTCTATTTGGATACAGCGTCTCGCTAAGTCCCTGAGACTGGGCTTGAACTTCCTCCTGCCCCAGCTTCCCAGAGGGCTGGGATGACAGGCATGTTTATTTCTGGAATTCCCACTTCATATTTTCAGACTTGGGTTGACCATGGGTAGCTGCACGAGCAGCCATCAAAACCACAGGTGTCGGGGGCTCTGTAAGTGACAAATCGATGGCCTCCTTTCTGTCAGAAAAACGAGTCCAAAGTCCTAAACTTGTCCTAAAGTCCGGAGACAGGAAGTGCGCTGGTCCCTGCGGGCCAGAAGGGGCAAGCGCTGCTTGGTGAGTGGCGTTTCATTCCCAGCGAGGGAACGTTCTGGAACTGTGCTGAGGTGGCGGTACAGACACCGAGTGTACCACGTGCCTGCGAACTGTCCCCTTTGAAACACAGCCAGAGACTCCGTGAGGAGAGTGTGCTGCGCATCACAAAGCCAGGAGCGAGGGTCTCGAGTGTCTTCCGCACAGACAGATGGTCGACGGGGAGGGGATGTGCTCACCTCCGCGTGCCCAAAGCACCTGTCAAGGAGCATCAGCACCACGTGGTTCCCTGTTAGCACCTGCAATGTTCGTGGTTTTGTGCATCAGTTAAAATTGGTTTAATGAAAGGCTAACTTTGCATTATTTAAATCTCTCCTCAATAAAAATGAAAAGGGGAAAAAAAAAAAGAGAAAAGGGCCCAGCGCTTGCTCTTGGCCACACCGGTGCTGGGGAGCAGCACCTTGTCCTGCACCATCCTGTGCAGCCCGGGGTGGGTGGGGCTGTCCCTGGCTGTCAGCAGCAGCGTCTCTGGGGCAGGTGGGTTTCAGCCTGGGTCCTCCATCATGTGACCCATGCATGCCGGGTTCCAGCTTCCTCAGGCTGAGCCCCCGCCCTTGAGGCGTCCCTGACCTTGGGCGCGATCTCACCCTGAGGAAAAGCTTCGAGGCTGATCCCCACTCATCCTATGTCTTCTGGGGACAGAAGCATAGCAGGGCCCCTTGGTACCGCCACTTCCCACTACTGAACTCAGCGCTGCCCTCCTGGCGGGAGAGGGTCCTGCCCCAGGGCTGCAGCAGAGGGTGGCCCAGGCCCAGGCCCAGGCCCAGGCCCAGGCCCAGGCCCAGGCCCAGGCCCAGGGGGACACTTTGGGCTCTGCCTCGCCCTGAGCATGGGTGCTGCCTCCTCCCTCGGGGCTGCAGGAGGCCTCAGAGTCAGAAGTCCTGGCCGAGCAGGGACAGCAGAGCGCTGGCTTCCAGGCTACCCTGGAACCACTGCCAGATGGGTCTTTGCACCACGGTTGGCCCTCGGGAACCTTGGTTTCTCTTCTGCAGGGCTTTGTGCTGCGCTGTGCGGGGACACCAGGCTCCTGACCCTCTGCCGGCTGTGAGGAACCGGCGACTTCTTGATGCTTGGGGTTTCCTCGCCAGCCTCAGCCCCCTTCGGGCTGCCCCTGTCCCCTGAGCCTCCTGTCTTGTCACGGATTCCCAAAGGCGGAGGGCTTTTCCTAGGCCCGCCCTTCCGCTCACTAACACGGCCTGGGCCCCAGCTCTCTCGGGCAGAGGACGAGGTACTGTGGATCACAGTACCAGCACATCCCACTGAAACTCCCAGCGTGCGGTCGGCAAACCAACAGGGGCACAAAGGCATGTGTTCAGTGGAGCAGCGGCTGGGTGTGTGAACTGGAGAGGCGGATGTGGTAGCTCACACCTGGCAACCCAGCCGATTGGGAGGCTGAGGCAGGGGGACTGTGAGTTGGAGGCCAGCGTGGGCAAACGATTTAGGGAGACCCTGTCCCTAAAAAAACTGGGTGTGGCTGGAACATGGTGCCTCAAGGATGCCAGGCAAAGTGCAGTCGTACCTGGCACTGTCACATCCTCCTGGAAACTGCCGCGCTCTCTAAGTTCTGTCATAGAGGAAGCGGGCTGAGGGGACGCAGGGCTCGCCGGGCGGGCGCTAACAGCTGGCTGGAACCCGCGCCACGCCCATCGGGCTGTGCGGGATGCAGATCGTCTCGAGCTCACTTTGCAGAGACGGAATCTCGGGGGACAGGGCACGGATATCTGAAGCTCTGGTCCGCATTCTCAGAAGGGATTTTGGGGCTCGGTACCTTGGACAGTACCCAGGGATTTTTGGTCGTTGCCGCAAGAGGGCGCCGCGGGCACTGGCGGGGACCTGGGCGGTTGCTCAGCGAGTGCCCTGCGCAGGCGGCGCTCTCGCTTGGGTGGTCAGGGGCACCGAATGATCTGAGCCCGCGGTCCCGGCAGAGGCGCAGGATGTGGCAGGGCTCGGCCGGCCGCCCAGAGGCTGTGGTTTTAACAGCTCTGAGGAAGGGAGCTAAGAATAAGCGGGGCCTGCCCTGCGCAGCGCTGTCCCGCGGGCGCGGAGTGAGGAGCGAGGGTGACCGGCGCCGGGAGTGGTCCTGGTGGGCGTGGATGCTCCGCGCACCCTGAGCAGCGCCTTCCTGCCCGGACCCCAGCCCGCAAAGGTTAAACCGCGCAGACACGGACACGGAAGAGGGGTGTTCAGGCCTGGCAGCAGACTCAGACGGCCCCGGGGCCGTGGAACTCCTTTTCAGGAGGATTGGAAAAGTTCTGAGGCCTATAACCCCAGCACGCAGGGAGGCTGAGGCAGGAGAATCACAAGTTTATGCCCAGCCTGGGCACCTTAGCGAGGCCCTGTGAACAAATGAAAAAGAGGCTGGGGCTGTGCTCGGCGTGAAGGCCCTGGGTTCAGTGCCTGGCACTGAGGAGAGTTCTAGAAGCGGAGGGCGATGGCTACACGAGGTTGTGAGCACTAAATGCCGCAGAACCGGCCATTTCCCAAGGGCTAAGGTGGAAAATCTGATGTGTGTATTTTGTGACCATAAAAAGCCTCCTGGTGTCGCCAAGTGCGCCCTTTGCACACGGAGCAGCATTCCCCAGCTAGAGCCAACGTTTAGTCCACTAACAACATACGGCACAGCGGCTGTTCTTAGTGTTCCAACACTGACGTTTCATTTTCTGTTATTAGGGATGAAACCCAGGGCCTTTGCACCTCAGCTACGTCCCTAGATCTTCTAGTACTATCGTTGTTGTTATTATTATTATTATTATTATTATTCTTGTTTTTGGGACATGGTCTCACTATGTTGCTAAATTGCACAGACTGGGGTTGAAATTGGGATTCTCCTGTCTCAGCTTCCCCATGTGCTGGGATTACAGGAAGACTGACTTTCTCTGAGCAGGGAATGATCTTTCTGTGTCTGCAGGTCGCAGCCAGGAGAGAAGGAAACACTGAAAGCAAAGAGGGGCCCGGTGGGTGAGGGCTCTCAGACCGGAGGATCCGCAGCGGCAGACAGGAAGAGCTCGCCCTGGGCTCGCGGGGCGCAGAGCCTGTCATCCGGCGCTTTCTTTTCTCAGATCATTCTCTTGTGCATTTTCCTTGCAGAGGCAGCGCTCTGCTGAGTACTCCCTGACTCATTTCTGGGCAGTAGAAGAGGTGCGGGGATGGGCCGGCAGCCTGAGTTGCCAGGGCCAGGGAAGCACTGTCATGGGTGCAAACTGGAGAGTGGTGCCTGTCACACGGGGACATTCACAATGGCTCCATCCTTGGGGCGGGCGCTGCCTGGACTGTGGACCGGCACCGCTGTGTGCTGACGTTCCTGTGCGCGCCCAGCCACGGCAGGCAGAGAGCCATTTAGGAACCAGTCCAGTCAGAGCCACAGGGACCAGCAGTAAAGTCCAAGAGCTGTAACTCGCACCCTAACAAATGACACGCCTCTCCAGGCAGCCCAAACCCTCCTTTCGCTGTGGTAACGCGGGGTGCGGGTGACCACAGGTATCGGGGCCCAAGGAGAGAAGCAGAGGAGACGGGGCCTAGAGCTCGGCTGTGGTGTGGGTTCCACCCACTGGGACAGGGTGCCTTATTTTCTTTGTTTAAAAAAATGTATTAGTCCAAGTTTGTGGCGCGTAATGACGCCACTCATCTCGGGAATCGATTCGTGTGCACAGCCTGGCTCTGCTGCTTTTACTTCCTCTTAGTGTCTGGCCAGAACTGGTCTTCCGTGTGAAGCCCAGAACACGAAGTGAGCAGCTTGTACAGCATACACTGTCCTTGTGTGTTTGATAAAACAGGTAAAGAGGTTCACCAAGCAAGGTGAAGGTGTTGCAGGGGTTTGTGAGATGTTTTAACTGGCCCGTGGGACACAGAGGTCAAAGGTTTCCCACTGTCTGGGGTAGCTCAGTGGTCAGGGTGCTTGCCTGGTCTGCAGGGCCCTGGGTTCCATCCTCAGAGCCACAGGGAGAAATTCACCAAGGACGAGGCGCAAACCCAGGTGCCGTAGGTGCAACTGCAACCCTGCAGGCAATGACACCTACCCCGTGACAGAGACATGACTGAAGAGCACATCTGCCTGACCCCTGAGGGCTGTGGGGACAAAGCAGCCTTTGCAGCACTTCCCGGTGGACATTCACTGGGTGGGATTTCCGGAGCGCAGGAGCGCAGTGAACCCCTGCGGGAGGTGATGGGCACTCGGTCTCTGCCCTTCGCAGGCCCTGTGCAGAGAGGCAAAGCTTCCCAGAGACTTCGGGAGGGCTTGGATCTGGCGGCAGAGAGGTCAGGAGTCCACACTGCTGGAGGGAAAACACCAACAGCACGACCTGAGGGTCTGGTTGTGGCAAGAATTTGGGGCAGCAGCATGGAGAAGCAGAGCCCAGGGCGGAGGAAAAGCCGAGGCCAGGGTGTCACAGCAGCAGGGGAGCAGTGGGACCAGCAAAGGGACGTGGGGAGGAGGACATGGCCAGAGGCGACCTGGCCTTGAGGACAGTCTGCAGAATCCTCCACAGTGCTTGGGGCTCCACTGTGGTCACCCTCAAGCCCAGAGGATGTGGGATGCAGAGCCAGGGCCAGGAGGGAGCAGCAGGGCCAGGAGCGAACCCAGCGGTGTGGACATCTCAGGAAGCCGTGCCCCAGGTCCAGGGGCCAGAGAGGGCAGAGGAGGGGACGCTGTGGCAGTCGCTGTCCTTGTGTGCTGACCACCTGGCCTCCTGGAGAACAAGGCAAGGTGTGGACAACAAGGGAAGTGAACACCGCGGTGCAGCTCAGGGGTAGAGCACTCGCTTAGCATGTGCCAGGCCCTGGGTGTAATCCCCATTCCAGAGAGGTAGGGTTCTGTAATTTCAGCTCTCTGGGAGGCTGAGGTGGGAGGATTCCATGTAGGAGCTACAATTTGCAATAAGCCACATACCCCAACCTCTTAATTTCATATTTTATTTTGAGACAGGATCTTACTAAGTTGAGCTCAAACTTTTGATCCTCTTGCCTCAGCCTCCTAGAGGGCTGGGCATACATGTGTGTGCCACCAACCATCAAAACCTCACTTTTAAGGATTCTGGGGGTGTTTGCTCTGCACACTGCCCCGGCCCTCCCTGGGCCTGACTTCCAGACTGGAGAATTGAGAAGTAAGTCTTGGGCTGGCAGAGGTGGAAAGGGCCAGGCTAGACTGCGGATGGTTAGTGGGGGGCCGGGCACCCTGTCCTCTCAGGCCTGTGGTCAGGGCGCAGCAGGGCCGCGTCACCTTCTGCACCACATTCAGTGTGAAATCCCCGTGCCAAGAGGTGCCGGCCACACCCACCACATCCTGGCCCCTCGTCCTGTCAGGCTCGGTCCTGCCCAGCGCTCAGCCCGGCCTGCGGAGCAGGCGCCATGCCGGCTGTGTTTGCTGCCCTGCTCTGCCTGGGTGAGTTCTCTGAGAGAGGGAGGTAGAGTTGTGTGTGGCGGGGGCAACATGAATCCTCCATCCTGTTTTCCAGGGCTGTGTCTGAGCCAGGGAGTCAGCACCCAGAAACGTGAGTTCTTCCTCCTGGGCCCGGAGTTACCGTGGGTTCTGCCTGATCATCCGCCCATGGGCATCACCTCTGGGAGAGCTGGGGCTCCATCCTGCTGGAGCTCAGGGCAGCGGCTGCCGGGCTGGGTGGGGCCCGTCTGCAGCTGGGACTCTGATTCCCTTCCAGAGACACTGTCCAAACCCATCATCTGGGCTGAGCCCAGTGCCCTGGTTCCAAACGGGATGCCGGTGACCATCTGGTGCCAGGGTGTGCTGGATGCTGAGGAGTTCCAGCTGCAATTTGAGGGGGGCCTCTTTGCCTCAGAGAGGCCGAAGGTCCCTGGGCTGAGGTGCAAAATCAACATCCTCATCCAGGCCATGAGCTCCCGCACTGCTGGCCAGTACAGCTGCAGCTACCAGAGGGGGCGTCGCTGGTCAGAGCCCAGTGACACACTGGAACTGGTGGTGACAGGTGACCCCCCGAGTGCTAGCTGTACAGTCCTCTCCTTGGCCTGGATCCAGGGTCTCCCATGGCGCTACCTGCCCCCACCTGTCCTGCTGATGCTTCCGGTCCCCAGGACCCAGCCCTGAGGGCGGGCGCAGGGCAACTCCCAGGGAGCTGGGCCGAGAGAGGGGGTCCTGCAGGGCAGATGCGGGTGGCGCCCCTTCCACGGGGACACATTGGGGAAGCAGAGAAAGGCACCGAGATTCCCAGGTGGCCTGGGGCTGAAGGACAGGGAAGCAGGTGCTGGGATGACCATGCCTTCTCCCACCCGCTGCTTTCTCCCACAGGAATGTACGACACACCCTCCCTCTGGGTTCACCCAAGGCCTGAGGTGCCCTTGGGGGAGAATGTGACCTTGCACTGCCGCCTGGAGACCGCAACCAGTGTGTTCTTCCTGCTCAAGGAGGAGAGACCCAGCCGCGTGCAGCAGGGCCGGGGCTCTGTCCAGGCGGAGTTCCCTCTCGGCCCCATGACCGCAGCCCACCAGGGCACTTACCGATGCTTTGGGTCCTACAACAGCTACTCGTGGTCCTTCCCCAGTGAGCCCGTGCAGGTCCTGGTCACAGGTGAGGACAGCCCGCTGGCCCTGCCTCACGGTCACAGGGGTGGGGTCTGGGGCTTTTTCCAGGGTCTCAAGCCTGGAACAAAGCACTGGACGGGACCCGAAAAGGCAGTGAAGGTGCGCATTTATTGAAGGCGGAAAAGAGGTACAGTGAAAGGGCAGAGGCCCCAGGACGAGGGAAAGCGTCCTTCCTACCCAGAATTCCTGACCATCTCCCCCATGCAAGTCAGGGATCAGCACAGGTGTCCCATCAAACACCACCTGGCTCAGCCCTGTGCAAACTGTATGTAAATGAAGGACCAGGATCAGTGTCTTTTGATTGGTTGTGCTCATATGCAAATGAGGGATTGAAAAGACCATCTTCTGATTGGTCCTGCCAACAGCAGCATATTCCAATGAAGGGCTGAAAATAGCCCTTTTTCTGATTGGTTGTGTGTACTGTGATGGCCACTCCTCATGGGGAGTCTCTCTGGCTCCCCGGTCCTATCACCTGGAGCCCTGAGAGAACCCCTGACAGAGGAATGCAGAAGATCCAAAGGGACTTCCATTTCTTAGAGACCTGGTTGGTACAGCCAGGTGTGACAGTGAACGCCTGTAATCCCAGCACTCTGGGAGGCTGAGGCAGATGGATCGTGAGTTTGAGGCCAACCTGGGTAACTGAGCAACTTGGCAAGACCTTGTCCCTGCTCAGTAGAAAATAAAGCAAGGTTGGGGCTGGGGCTCAGTCAGTGCAAAGGCCCTGGGTTCAGGTCCAGGAGGGGAGGTTCAGTGGACGTTCTTGAGGAGAAACACTGGGGAGACGGAGGAGGACAGAGAGGCTGTGAAGAGCAGATGAGGAGACCTGAAGAAACCCTGATCCTGGCTTCTCCCTCCATTTCCAGGAGACTGGAACACCAGCTTTGCCCCCTGGGACCCCACCTCTCCCGCAGGTGAGGCACTGCGTTGCTGAACTCTGGGGAGGATCAGCCCTTCTCCAGGACAATGAGCACTTGGCCTCCATCCTGAGTGTTCAGTGAGGGCCTGGTGTGCCCAGAGCCTGTCCAGATGGACAGCATGCTTGTGGCTCCACCTACCAGCGGGAGGAGCCCGATCGAATCAGGGCTCCGCTAAGTAAGGAGGGAGTGAGGTTGCAGGGACAGCAAAGTCTGGCTGAGGCCGCCGCGAGGCAGGTCGCTGTCCAGGGTGACCACCGAGAGTGGGCGTCTGAGCCCGCGACTCCTGACATCAGGAGGGAGGGCTCGGCCCCCGCCCCGCCGGGGCAGGAAGAGACCAAGCAGCCCGAGGGGGGGGGGCGCAGAAACGGTGCTGGGGAGGTGGGGGGGGCTTGGGCGGGAGAAGCCTTCGCCAACCCCTTCCCCCCATCCTCCCGTCCTCAGCAGCGGCGGAGGCCGGGCGGCCCTGCCCTGTGGCCACAGAATCGGGCGCCCGGAAAGGTTAGTGGCGGCAGCGGCTGCACAGCGGGGCCGGCAGAGGAGGACGGGAGGAGAGGAGGGAGGGCACAGGGGGTGGCGCCCGCTCAGCCGGCGACTGCTCTGCCCAGACCCCGTCCCCTGGGATCTCAGCGCCCAGAACCTCCTGCGGCTCGGCCTGGCGCTCCTGGTCCTGGTGGCCCTCGCGGTGCTCCTGGCTGAAGACTGGCAGAGCAGGAAGAGGGCTCGTGCGAGAGCCCAGGGCACCGCAGCTCGGGAGCGCAAGGCAAGGAGGGGACACCGAGTCTCTGCGGAGAAGGCCGCCGCGCGCGTCCACTTTGAGTGTGTGTGCGCGCGTGTGTGAGCGGGCGTGCGTGCGTGTGTGGGTCTGGGGGTGGAACCCAGGGCTGAGCACCCCCAGCCCACTGTCTTCTTATTTGTTGGCACAGACTTGCCAAGTAGCTCAGGGAGATCTTGTCGTGAGCTAAACTATGAAAATAGGGCTGCGACGTAGCTCCACTCAAAGGCTCCTGGTTCCCCCTGCAGCACTGAAAAATCAGGGGCTTCACCCCGTGCCCTGTGCCCAGCACGCAGTTTCATCAGGTCGCAGGGCGGCACCAGTTCCTCAAAGATCTGGAGTCACAGTTCAGTAAAATGGGGCTTCTTAATGAAACGTACGTTCTATACCTCACGAGAGTGCATGGCTTGAGTCTAAGGTAGAAATTAAACATTAAAATCTTAAGTATTTTAGTATATTTAAATGCAAAACTTGATTAGTTTCTTCCCTAGCAAGTCAACATTTGAAAGTGAAATGTTTTGCCGCTCACCGCCCCCCCCCCCAGATTCCGTGAGAAAGGCCTCTTCCTGCAGCCTGTGTGGCCCTTCCTGCTCTCACTTTGGGGTTGTGATTATTTATCATTCCCACGCTGCCTTGTGGATCATGTTTCATTCTTTCCGGTACTGGGCATGCGTGCCCGGGGGCCCCCAGCGCCCCTTTTTACTACAAACACGCCCCGCGCGCAGTCCCTGGGCAGTGAGGACGAAGACGCCCCAGATGCCGCCCATCAGAATCAGACCAGCCCCGCCCGGCAGGGGCTTCTGGTGGAGATTCGGGCGCAGTGACGCGGACACAGGGTCACTTAGTGCGTTCGGAGTCCCCCCTGCGTACAGGGCCTTCGGGTGAGCGTGGAGAGGAGAGAGTGGCCTCTGGCATCCTGGGCAGGGCCGGGAGTTTGCCCTGCGCCCCTGCAGCCCGCTGCTCCTGGTCCTTTCTGTGCAGCGTCCACAGGGCGAGGTGCAGACCTGGGCTCCACGCGCAGGGCTGCATGCAGGAGGAGGCCCGGGGCCCGCGTGTCCCATCCCCACCAGCGTCCGGTGGTCCTCAGGGATCAGTGCGGGCTCCCTCGCCAAGCAGCCTAGTACGGGTCCCGCCTTCTTGGGTAAATGCACACGCGACGTGAAGGAGTGGGCGCTGAGCTGCAGGGACTGAGCTGAGCTGCTGGGACTGAGCTGAGCAGGTGGCTCCTGAGTTCCCGGATGACCGAGGAGGACCAAAGAGGACAACCGGGGGGACAGCCCCGCCAGCAGCCCGGTTACCCCGGCGCCCAAGCTCACAGTCCTGAGCCCCGCATGCGCACAGGTGAGTCCTGCTGTCCTCTCCTGCCGGTCCTCTCCTCCTCTCTCAACCACGGCCACCGGGTCCCCACTGCGAGCCTGGGGCCTGAGCCCGCCCTCCGTGGACGTTGGCTGCAGCTCACACAGGGCCTGGAACAGCATCCTGGGGCCGGGTTGTGTGAGCCCGGCCTGTGTGACGCTTCCCTCGTGCCCGGCGCTGCTCTGAGCACTTTTGGCACTGAGCATTGAGGCCGTGTGGCCACCCGGGTAGGCCAGGAGCGGGATTCCCTCTCAGGGAGGTAAACCGAGGCATGCAGGAGTGAAGCACTCTGGAGGTCTCCTTGCTGTCTGGCGTTGTTGGGTGCTCACACGGGGGCCGGCGCCTCTTCCTGGCTGCCCTCTCTCCCCGGAGCCTGCTGTGGTTCTTAGGGAGGGTTCGGCCCCTCGCTCTGCCCCGACCCACATCTGCGCTGCCAGGGCTGGGCACCCACGCGATGCCAGACACATGGGCGACGCTCCCGGCTTTGGGCCATAAATACCAAGAGTGGAGCGTCTGCTTGTACTTGGGGAAAGTACAGCCTGGTGGAGAGAAAGCGCGTGCCGTGGAATATACCTTTAGAAGCTCACGTTTCCAGCTCGGGAGTCGGTGTCAGGCGCTGGGGCGGCCTTCTGGGCTTAGATGTGGTCACTGACGTCCCTCGTGCCCCAGGTCTGGGCACAAGAGTTCACAATTGTTCACATTTGGTGAACACGAGATAAAAATGCAAATCGAAGAGAAGCAGGGAGGAAGGCAGAGGGCGGTAAGCCAGGCCCAGACACAGCGGAAAGGGCCAAGGGGGGCAAGGGTGTGCCCAGGGCCGAGGACTCGGGCTCTGCACCTTGCCCCATGACCCGCGCCTGCACCCCAGCTCAACTGTGCCCCTCCAGGGCCCGCCAGGTCCTCTGAGCAGGCGCCCCTGTCCCCTGAGGCATCCCTTCGTCCTGCGAGCTCCTGGGTCCTGGAAGAGACCCATGGGTGAGGGTTGGTCCAGCCCAACCCACCCAGAGAACAAGCAGGGCTCAGTCTGCGTCTGACCCATGGGGAGGTGGTTTTCTTCCCGGTCCACCTCAGCTGGAGTATTCCCCAAAGCTCTGACCCTACTTCTGCCACTTCCATCTGGAACTCGAAATTTTTTCACTGCTTTTTTGTTTTTTTTTTTTGGTGCTGGGGATTAAATCCAGGAGAGCTCTACCGCTAAGTTACATCCTCAGCTCTTCTCTTCATTTTTTTTAAAATTTGAGATAGGTTTGCTGCATTGCCCAGTCAGGACCTGAACTCATAACCTTCCCTTTTGAGCCTCTCTAGTGGCTGGGATGACAGGTCTGCTTCGCTCTGCCAGCCAGTTCTCCCCACTGGACCTCCCTCCTGGACTCCCTCGTTCTGCTGCTCTCACAGGGGCAAACAGCTAGCACCGCGGGTACTGGGGAAGGAGGTAGGGGAGGTCAGAGGAACTTAGCAGGATTCACCCCCACTGGGTGATGTCTGCTGGACACTGCTGTTCTGTTGCCCTTTCCTCTCCCTCTCATCCTGTGGGCTGCACCAGCCTATGATTCTCTCAAAGGGGAACATAACACGGGCGTCAGTGGTGCTGTGAGGTCTTCCTGAACTCAGCAACATCTTCCTGCTAAGACACAAAACCCCAAATCTATTCCAAGTAGATCAGAGAGCTACCTGCAAATGCTACTCAAGCTGGGCAGATAACGTAGCAAAAGATCATTTTTACACTGGAGTATTCCTAAAGCGAGACACAGTGAGCGTTTGCTCTGAAGAAAAAGACAAATGCATTTCCCCAAATTCAAATTTTAACCCATGTGTCCCTCAAAAGATAGCCTGGGAAAGATTAAAAAAAAATCACTGCACACATATAACTAAGAGAGAAGCAGGCAACAGCGAACTTAGAGAAACTGTAGTCTAAATGAAACAAGCTAACGTGTTAAAGTATTTTTGAGACAGTTGGAGATAATGTGGGCATTATTTGAATTTCTCTCTACTTCCTATTTCTCCAACTACCTTTTCTCACATAAGAGAAACCGTGAGATGTTGAAGTCCATGGGAAAGGGGTTTTGTGCTATTACCTGTTGTTTCTTCTTTGTCAGAGGGTATCGTTTTTGTCTATGTTTTGTTTTCTGAGTCCCTACTTTGAAGTTAATGATACACAGTGTTATTCTAATCTTTTGTTATGAATTTTTTATACAGTAAAAAGAAATAGTCGATAATTTAAATCAAACTTCAGGTGCAACAAAGCAGCTTCGGGCAAAATGTTCTTCATCCCCATAACAAAAACAAACAGCCTCGCTTTTTCTTTTCCTCCAGACCTGTGGATGAACAGCCTGAGTGACAGGTGCTGTGAAGGCAGCCCCTTGCACGTATGAGGAGCTAATATCTGCACAGATCTGAAGATGTATTATTTGTCTTGGATCACTGGGAGTTTGAACTTTAGTAATGGAGTAGATATGTTGAAAGATAGAATTTACAAGGAAACACCTCTCTGGTGGGGAAAGGTCTCTCTTGCCCCCCATTGCTCCTTTCTTATTAAATTGGGTGAGGCTGGGGGGCTCAGGCTCTGGCAGCTGTGCCATTGCCTTGCCCTCCTTGTCCTTCTCTGGCTCAGGACTTGATGTGAAACTAACGTTCCAAGCCAGATTCTTTATGGTTGTAAAACCCCTCCTGACCAACATCCAGAAAAGATAATTAAATGCAGGAGTCAAACGTACAACAAACACTTCTATATACATACATCCCAGGATTCTCATGACTCTCATTGCCCCATCTGTCACTCCTAGCAAGTCAGTAGCTTTTTCTCTCTCTGGCCTCTTCAAAGCCTGTACCTTTTCAGGCCCTAAGGGACTGGACACCCATGCCTTACGCTTGCTGCTCCAGTATAAAGGCACTCCAGCGCTGCATCCTGGCTCCACCAAGGCACCTCTTTTGTGCAAACTCTGGGAAGCATTCGCACGGCCCTCTTGTTCCTACCGGATGTCCCTGTTTGAGCACTAAGTGTTGGGACTCTGCGGGCTCTTGCTGTGCCCTGGGGAAGAACAGCAGTAGGAACGAAGAAAAGACAGACAAGAGACAAACAGCTGGGTGAGGTGGAGATCCTGTTTCTCCTGAGTTGAGAAGAGGAGCTGCTCAAGAACGGTAGAGCACTTATTTATACACTTGAGGGTTTGATATCAATTTCAACCTCTCTACCCAGCAATCAGTTAACACAGGTTGCAAAGGCTTGTTTACATGCTTCAAGGAACCCCTGTGTTCTTGGGGTGGCTTCATCCTGCACACAGACTTTCCAGCTTCAGCCTCTTCCAACAGGGAACCTGGTGGAAGATGAATGGCAGGGTCACATGTGCGCAGCAGTGGTAAGCTAGGCAGCTGAAGATACGGTGACCTCAACCATGAGGTCAGAAAGTATCTGTCAGTGAGGAAGACATCAGCACTGAAATCTCAGAAATCACAGAAATGAACTTGGTGAGAGAAGACTTTGGACAGCAGTATTCGGGGCAGGTGGAGGAGGTCATAGCAAGAGCAAGCCCCTGGTTGGTAATTTGAATCATGTGGTGCTTGATACAGTTGTAGCTTCCAGCAGGACTAGAAATTCCATCTAGTCAGGTTGCAGAGGTCAGCAGGGGCCATGGGGAAAGAGCTCTGTTGGCAGGTAAAGGGGTTCAGATCTCCCCAGCAGGCAGTGAGGACCACAGACCCATGCACTGTGCAGGAAGAGGAAGTGCGCACATCCCTGTGGGAAGGTGTGGGAGGCCCCAGACAGGAAGAGCTCTGTGTCCAGGACAGCGGGGCAGTGGAGTACGCCAGTATTACGGGCTGGCGGGTTCATTTTGGAAAGGACACAGGAACATAACACATCTTAATCTCAGCCCTGCTCCTCCCCCTCCTCCTCCTTCCTGCTTGTCTCTTTCCACATCTTTTGATTGATTGATTGATTGATTGGTTGTGCTACTGAGGGTTGAACCCAGGGCTCCACACAGAGCTGCATCTCCAGGGGTTCACTTTGATTAAAGCACGTTTGCTATACATGAAGTTTGCACTCATCACAGGTATGTGTGCTCAACAGTTCTGTATTCTTTTACTCCTCTTCCCCTTCGCAACCACCTCTCTCTTTCTCTTTAATCGCCTGTGTCTTTTTCCATGGTTGTTATTATTTTCGCTTCATGTTTACAACACTCAGGGGCTGCACACATTGTGGAATCTGGTAAGAGTGCCTGACATCTGAAATCTTCGCTTCCCTTTGACCCCTACCCTAGATCCCTGGACCCCTTCCCATTTGCAAAAGTTCCATCTCCCTATTGCCTTCTATCTATCCTTTGTTTTACTCCAACCCTTTAAATCTTTTAAATTTTGAGACAGGTTCTCTGTAAGCTTCCAGGCTGGACACAAACTTGTGCTCCCCCTGCCTTAGGCACCGTCCCAAATGTCAGGTAATGTACTTCCTGGCTTCCTGTCTTCTTTCCTTTAGTGAATTATTTCTTTATTAGTATATGTAGTTCTAAGTTTCTCATATAAAAGAAGCCATAAGATATTAACTTTCTCAGTGCGTAATTCCACATAACACGGTGGATTCCACTTCCATCCAGGTTCCTACACCTGATGTGTTTCCATTCTTTATGGGTGAGTAGTATTCCATGGTATATACATACAGGTCACACTTTATCCATTCACTTGCTGATGGGCATCCAGGCATTTCCACAGCCCAGCCACCATCCATCCCAGCACTGTACGCTCGAGTGTGTGTGTGTCACTGTCCCATGCAGTCCTGCATCCTTTGGGGAAGAGCGGGAGGCATGCAACTGGGCCGTGTGGAGTGACCACGTCCAGGGAGATCTCTCTTTCAGGGTCTCTCTACTGTGTGCCTGGGTTGTCAGTGTGGGGCTGAGAAAGAGCGCGTCCTAGCACAGATGCCTGGGGCTCAGCGCTTCCTGACGTCTGCGTAAGCACACTCATGGGCCGAGGGGCTCCCGCAGCTCTCAGCTGCAGGGGCTTCACGATCCTGCGTGGACACCCAGGGGTCCAGCTTGGTGTAGGTCAGCTCCAGGGCCGCCTCTGCCCATCGGTCCTGGAGAGGGGGCAGCGAGCAAGGGGGACAGGGGTGGAGGGAAGTAGAGGAGACCCTGCCTGCCCCATTCACCATGGAGTTCGCCTGGGGCCTGTGCTCCCCCGTGACTGCGCCTGTAGAAGGTGAGATGAGGGGGGTCAGAGGTTGCACACACTGGCTGGGGATGGGCCCACCTCACACGAAGCATGGTGTGCCGGGCAGGAATCCTCTCCAGAAAGTCTTCGCTGCCCGCTACCGGGGGCGTCCGCAAAGGGGTAGCCCGTGCTGCCCCGCCCACCCGCATCTTCCCTCCCTTGCTGCCGCGCGCACCTGTGTCCTCGCTCCCGCGCCACTTCCAGGTGGAGCCCCAGCGCTGCAGAAGGAGGACGAGGACCAGGACAAGGACCAGCAGGACGGCAGGCGTGCACAACCAGGTCGGGGTCTGCAGGCGCCGGGGGGCGTCTGGAGGGAGAGGACCCGGTGAGAAGCGGCAGCACCTCCCTTCCCGTGGGGGCCCAGGCCCTGCCCCAGATGGCTCCCAACAGCAGCTCCGGCCCAGCCCTGGCGGTGTTGCCCCCTGCCATCCCACTGTGATTCCCAGGAGGTCTAGGTCATGTTGAGACAGAGCCTTTGTCGTGAGGGTGACAGGACCGCCTGACCCCTGCTCCGCACCCTGCACTGACCATGGGATGATCTCTCCATTGCAGGTGTCCGGTACCTTCTTCACACCGTCCTCCTGTCCACCTCGCTTCCCCACACTGCAACCCCTGCTTCCGGAGAGCAGAGGCCAAGTTCTTCCAGTTCCCCTCATGGCAGGCAAAAGCATCCCCGAGGGCCATCTATCCTGACCCCAGAACCAGGGCCTATGTCAGTCAGATCACAGGCCACGGGCTTTAGGGTTGCAGACAGAATTGAGGTTGTGGGGTGGCGGGCCTAAAGCAGGAGGTGGTTCTGGATGATTTGTGAGCCCGCTGCAGTCAAAGCCTCTAAAGGACAAAGAGGCAGAGGAACCGCGATCTGGGGAGAAGCATGTGCATGGTGCATGCAGAAGCCTTGGTGTAAAGAGCACAGGCCTGTCCACTACAGCTTCCAGGACAGAGGGGACCAGGAGCGAAGGGGTGCAGAGCCCTGGAATTCTGAAAGGAGGACTGGGCTTTTGCCCAGACTCTGCCCTGGGAGCCCAGCCTGGCAGAGCCTGTCTGCCGCAGATGGGACCGGAGAGGGAAGAAGGCAGGGCCTAGCTTGATTTTCCTAGAAGCACAGGAGTGACCAGGGACTGAGGCTGCCGCCACTGTCCACGTGCGGTGCTGTGATCATGATGTACGGTGAAGGTTTAAGTGGAGAAGTTGCTACAATGAGCACGCTGCCAGCCCTCCTCCTCCTCAGATCCCCTTGCTGTAAGCCCGTTTGTCTCGTCCTTCCCGCCCCTTTCCGAAGCAGTTCTCGTTCCTGTCTTTAAGAGATGTGTGAATGCAGGCTCAGCACAATTACATCATGGCGCTGCATCCTCCTCCACCTCTTTCCCTGGATCTGGCACCCGTGTGACTTTTGGTTCTTGCCCAGTCAGGATGACAATGAAAGGCAAATGGTTTGAGTCAGTTCAGGGCATCGAGGCAGCCAGCAAAGTGCCACTAAAGACACTCAGGAAGGACTATGCCAGAGATGCTACAGAAAGTGGCAAGCACGGTGGGATGAGCTCTTTCAAAGCTAGGGGAGTAGTTTTACTGAGATTAATGGAAATGGGTTTATTTTTTACTGTAATAAACTTTTAAACTTTAAACACTGTATTTTTCACGCACAGATCAGCACACAGACCCTTTAAGGTGGTCAGCGGCCAGCATGGGTTTTGTCATCTACAGCTGAGCCTTCTGAGTCCCGGGACATGCTTCCCTGGTCTTCGCACGGAGCCGCCTCCTCCCTGAGCCCGAAGGTGTGAGGAGACAGCAGGAGATGGGTGCGCAGGTTGTGGTGAGGGGTGACGGCTAAGGGGAGGTACAAGTGGGAGTAGGGTGCTGTGGTTCTGTTCTTCCCACCTGAGCCCAGCCTCCCTCCTCCCAGGCCCTCCTGACCTCTTTTCCCCAGCGCCTGGTTCTGTAGATGCCCCGGCTGCCCTGTGTGAACCTGCAGGCAAGGTGAGGGCGGTTCTGCCGGTGACATGCCTGCCTTTCCCCGAGGGGCACCTCCGCTTACGCCCAGCCCCTCTGCTCCAGCTTTCTAGGCTTGTTCCCTCCGTCTCAGCAGGACGCTTCCCAGACAGCTACAGGACTGAGCTGGACCCACAGGAGGCAGACAGATGTGTTGCATCCTCACCTGTGCTTGGGAGGTGGAGAGGGTCACTCGGGGCTGACCACTTATGCTGGGAGCCATGGAAAGAGCCGTGGCATTGACAGATGGCTCTGTGGGCCCCAGGGCCCAGTGGGAAGTCAGCTTGGAATGTGCCGTTGCATCTCTGTGCTGCAGTGAGCTGGTGTCTGAAGGGCTGCCCCGCCCTGGACAGATGGAACACGTCAAAGGGGTGCTCAGAGCTGCATGACAACGTCACGTTTTCCCCTGGTTTCACCTCGGGGCCCAGCTGGGCTGAGAGGGAAGGTTTCTCATACAGACCTGGGAGGGACACAAGGCAGTTGAGGTAGGGAGGCTGCTTCTTGTCACCCTTGACTGGGGGTTTGCTGTCCCTACGCCTGTGACTTTGTGTCCACTCTGTCTTTCTCTTGCCTTCTTCTTTGCCTTCTCTCCTTCATGTCTGTTTCCCTCATTTTACTTTCTCTGCCTCTTTTGTGTGTGTGTGTGTGTGTGTGTGTGTGTGTGTGTGTGTGTGTGTGTGTGTTTACATCTCTGCTTTCAGGGTTCTTCCTCTCTGTGGGTCTCTGAGTTTTTTCCTTAGTCCTCCTAGCACATCTGGGGTTGCTTTGGAGCACGGGCTTGGGAACCATGTTGGGTGCACTCAGCAAAAGGCATCTTGATTTGCTCCTTTCTCTGGGACCACGATGGTCTGGGAGAATCACCGCTCAACCATGTGGCAGAAAAAGTGTCACAATGAATGCGGTACCTGTGGGTGCTGAATGCCGCAAGGGAGGAATGGATTGTGATTCCTGCAAGGGACTCAGCCTGAGACAGCTGAGCTTGGACCTGAAATTCAGGTCAGATGCCCAGTGTGTCTGGTCCTCGTGGTGGAAGACTGTGTGTGGGGAGATGGGGAGCCGGGTCCTGACTGTCCCAGACTCTGAATGAGGTCACAGTGGAAGGACGCTCTCTGCACATGTTTAACTGAGTGTGTGTCTCTCTCCACTCCTTATCTGCATTTCTTGCCCCTGTGTCTAGCTCTACGTCTGACCAGTGCTCTATATTTGTGCCTATTTTTGTTGCCTCTGTTGGGAAAACTCTCACCAAGGCTGTCTCTCTGCCAAAGAAACCCACTGTCAGCTTCCTTGTGGTCCCCAGGGCTCCAAATCCTGTACCACCTCCTGTGTACCCCAAAGAGGGTACAGGACAGGTGAGGACACTCTCACCCGTGACCACGAGGTCCAGGGGCTCACTGGGGGCTGACCACTCATAAGGGGAGTGACGGAGAGATCCGTAGCAGCTGTAGGTTCCCGCGTGGGCAGGTGTCACAGGGCCCACAGAGAAGTTGGCCTGAGAGTTTCCATCCTGCGTCTCCCCTGTAAGGAGCAAGCGGTCCTGGGCTACCCCATCTCCATGAAGAACTAGAATGAAAGTCTCAAATATGGTCTCTGAGACACACTGCAGGTCACCTCCCCACCTGATTTCACCAGGGCACCTGGCTGGGCCAGGAGCAAGGGTTTCCTGTAGATGCCTAGGAACAAAGAGATCATGAGTTCAGGATTGCCCCTCCTGGCCCCATTGCTTGGGTCCTGGAGTGAATGAGTGTTTCCTCTCTCTGCTCTCTGCTTCTTCCACTCTTCCTCCAAGGTCCTTTCTGTGTCCCTGTGCCCTCTGCCTATGTCCACCCCCATTCCCCTCTGTACCTTTCTGTTTCTCTGTCTCTAGAACCAGAACCCCCTCCCCACACCCCTCACTGAGTTACCCTTGGCATCTACCTCTTGTGCCTGGACCACCGTGGCCCCACTTCCAGCCTCTGCTGCCAGCACAGGCCATGCTCTTATGGACAGAGTGGGATCCCTGACAGGACGCAGAGCAGGGAGTGGGTCCTCCTAGTGCCACCCACACTGCCCCTGGGGGGGGGGTCCACCGCCCTGTCTGTACCTTCTCCATGGTCACAGCCCCCATGGGGAGCCCTGAGGCTGGATCCAGGAGCTCCACACCTCCAGGCCTGGTGGTGGCTTCTGCCCTTCCTGAGCCTGAGTCTACCTGGTTTCTTATGTTCAGCTTCCTAATTTGGCCTTGTTCTGAAAACCTGGGTGAGTTTGCAGTTGCTGCTGTAACAAACTGCCTCAAAGCTGTTGCTTAAAATAGTACAGCCGTGCTCCCTCTGGCTCTGCAGTCAGAAGCCTGGGGTGGGCTGCACGGACCACAGTGCCTTATTGCTCCTAGGGCTCTGGGGAGAGTCCACTCCCTTTGCCGGCCTCCAGAGGCCCCTGCATCCTTGGCTCACAGCCCCTGCTCCGCCTTCAGAGCTGCTGTGGCTGGTGGGGTCTCTCGGGCTCCACTGCTCTGGCCCTCTCTCTCCTCCCTTGTCCTCTCTCCTGTGTACCCTCGTAGCCCCAGGGAGCCCACCTGGATAACGCAGGAAGTCCCCCACCTCCCGGGCAGCTCAGGAACTCCCTGAATTCCTCCTCCACCTTAATCTACTCCCGTCCTCTGCCACGAGCACGCATAGCCCCAGGGTTAGAATGTGGACATCATTGGGGAGCAGTTGCTCTGCCTAGCACAGTACCCATTTCCTGTCCTGAATCCTCCTTCCCTAAACACCTGAGACTGTTCTGATTGCTCTTATTGGGCCCTGAATCATGCCGGTTGTAGAAAACTCTGGAAAGAAGAATGCGTGGCAGTGAACTGCCATTCAGG
>PVLD010024004.1:0-26313 GCA_004027595.1 Dinomys branickii | reverse complement strand
ATTTGTCGAATAAATTATTTTTTATTCCTTCAGTAGGATTCTTCTGTTGTGTAACTAGAACCTTGTTGAGTGTTTATTGCAGTGTATTACTCTTAATGCAATTCTTTCTCTTCTTAAAGAACAGCAAATTAACGTTAGTGAACAGACCTCAATTTGTTTTTAAAGTACTGGCATTTGCATGAAACCTTTCTGGCTGAGTTTGAAACACTCTCCTACTAAGCACTCATTGTTATATGAAAAAAGTAGACTTAAAAGGTTTTATTGCAAATATTAGTGATTTTCAAACTTTAATTTGCATCCTAATCATCCAAATTTGTGTAAAACAAAATTGCTGGACTTTACCCAGCCAGCCTCATGGGGGAATATTGAAAATTTGATTTTCTAAGCACATGATGGTAATGCTGGCTCAGGGGGCCATATTGAGGTTCTTAGTGTAATTTTTGAAACTGACCTTGGAATCAGCTACATTTTAAAGTTCTACAAGTGATTCTGAAGCACCAGGGTTGAGAATCACCATTGTATATTGTCTTAGTTACTTTTGTTGCTGAGAAAATAACTAACACCCAAAGTTAAAGGCAGAAAGGTTTATTTAGGTCAGTTTGCAGAGGATTTAGTCCATAATCAGCTGGCTCCAGGGTAGGGTGTACATGGCAGAGGGACAACCATTCATAGCTGCGGAAGATCGCAGAAGTAACCACAGAGTAACCAAGATCTAGAGCCTCTTTCTGGCCCTTGTATTGTAAGCAGGCTACCTGCCCTCGGGGAAGTGTAACACTCCCACCCTTAATCCCAGCATTGGACTTTGAGTTAGTCATGGTCCAATCAGAAGCCTGCCCCCATGACTGCATGAGGCTTTGGGAGGGACATCTGGACACAAACCAGAACATACACTGTTAACCAAGTTAGAAGAGATATTGGTAATGTAAGACAGATGAAAAAATAAATTTAAGAGCCAGGACTAGTTTCTGACTTTCTGGTTTGTAACTATGAGATTTCATGTCAAATAAGGAAATCATGAGGTGATCACCAGTATTGTGTGTGCATGTGTGTTGTATGTGTTACTAAGGACTGAACCTAAGGCCTCACTGAACTGTGTCCCCAGATCATCAACATTATTTATTGGCGACAGGATCTTACTGAGATGCCCAGGTTGGTTTTGAACTTCCAATCCCCCTGCCTCGGGGTCCAGGTATAAACAGGCCTGTGCCACCATGCCTGGCTACCAGTGTACTTTATAAACACAAATGAAGCAAAGTTGATAGCATCATTTAATACTATCTTGTTAAAAAGTAGATGGTTGGGGTCGGATGGGAGGACCTATTGAAGCCGGATTTTTAAAAATTCCCTTAAACTTTTAATAGCGGGTAGTCAATTACAATGTCCAGTAGGTGGCGATAATAGCCTTTCATTCACCTTTTACTTAATGGGTACTGGTAGATTCTTCATTTTTCCCTTGACTATAAATAAAATAGCAAAAATACTTTAGAGGCTACTTAGAGCTTTAATTTGGAGGTGTTTTATTTTGGGGCATGTTACAGATGTTACTTTAGATTGTGATAATGCATATTTAGAAGTTATAAAATTTTATTTCCCTTTTGTCACAGCACAGAATTTTTCAGATCTGCAGGAGATGTAGTAATAAGGTAATGAGCACTCATATATCACCCAGCGTCAGCAGTGCTCAGCTTTCTGCTAGAGGCCCAGGTTCGTGTTCCCCGGCTACCTAGGACCCCTGACTTCTCGTCAACCCTGCTAGCGTAATTAAAAGTCAATCTCATATATCATCTCACTTACTATATAAAGTTTAAAAAATGCTCCAGCTCTAGTGACAAGATTGTAGGGCCATTTTTAAAAGCCCATTGTTTTGGGGTTTGGGCGGGGACCCTGCAGGTCATTAGGTTTTGCCTTTGATGTGGCTCTCTCTGCACGCCCAGTCTGGTTTAGTCTCCTGACCTCTGGTGTCATCCCACTCAGCCTCGAGAGCTGGGCCTACAGGCGAGTGTTACCGTGCCCAGCTTCGTCTTTTGGGGGTGGGGAGGTAGATTTTTCACATAACAATGAGTGCTTAGTATGAGAGTGTTTCATACTTAGCCATGAAGGTTTCATGCAAATGCCAGTACTTTAAAAACACATTGAGGTCTGTTCACTAACGTTTTACACTGAGCTATATCCCCAGCCCTATTTTATTTTTTGAGACCAGGTCTTGCCAAACAGGTGGGTTCAGATTTGCGAGCATCCTGCCTCAGCCTCTTGGTGTGCTGGGATTAAAGGCATAGGCCCATTCTTATTATGTGGTTTTCAGCGATAATTTTCATGATTCAATTGCCTGATGCTTTGAGCCTGGAGTGGGTGCGTGACAATGGAGTGCTGTACACGGGAGGGCACGGTGACTGTGTCACACACAGTAGTTGAACAGAAACGCACGGCACCAGGGCATACCTCATGTTACGTGGCCTGTGAAACCTGCTGGGTAGGATGCAGGGATTATCCACAGCGGTGTTTTAACCTAGTGATGTGTTGTGGCTGTAACAATAGATTTGTATTCTTAAGCAGACACATAGGGCTTCTCATTCACTTATTAAATAGGCTTGTGAGAGTTTGTAAAATATTTTAATAAGCCAAAACAGTTTTTAGCAGCTATAGTATAAGATACACAAAAATGATTTTTACTTATGATAATCTTATTACATACACAACATTGATAATATTGAAAAATAAATGGTTGCTTATTAATGCAATGTATAAAGTTGCAATCAGACATTCAACTTGAACAAAACTTGGTCATGTTTTCTAGTAGATGTTTGTAAGGTTTATCTTCCCAGAGAAAAACCCTCCTTCACAGTCACACCTGATTCATTTCATCACTTTTTGGCAGCACATACACTGGGAGCAGCTGTTTCCAAGGATCAGGCACAAAAAATAAAATTAGATAAAAATTTCTCATGAGTACTTTGAGATTTTAGTAAGAATTTTGAAGCTGGGTGCAGTGATGCACCCCTGTAATCCCAACTACTTGGGAGGCTATCTTAGTTACTTTTTCCTCGTTGCTGAAACAAAATACCCAATGCCCAAAATAAAGAAAGGAAAGGTTTATTTAGCTTACAGTTTGTGGAGGTTTCAGTCCATACTTGGCTGCTTCAGAGGCAGAGTGGCACATGGCAGAGGGCAAACTTCATGGCAGCAGAGCACAGCAAAATAACCAGAGCAAAAAGGGAGGAATTGCTGTAAGTAGCCTCTTTTCTTTGCTTACATTGTAAACAGTCTACCCCCAGCCAGGGGGCATGTAGCTCTCACACAATCTCTCTTCCACAGGCTCAGGAGTTAAGCACCCTGGTTTCCTGCTGAATCACTCAGCCAAACCTCTAGACTCCCCAAGTTGACACAATGTATCAACCATAACAGAGGCTGAGACAGGAAGATGGCAAGTTTAAGCCCAGCCTGTGCAACTTAGTAAGACTTGTCTCCAAATAAAAGGGATACAGTTCAGGGGCAGAGCACTTGCTTAGCCCCTGGCTTAATTCCTGATATACCACACACATACGACACACACACCACACACACCACATACATACACCACACACACATACCACAAAGAACCAATTTAAAATAAAATGTGACAACAACTGCCCAAGGGATGGTAAGGAATGTATTATGCAAAACTCAAGTTATATGAAAAATTTTAGCCATTGTCTTTTCTAGAATTTCATATAAATGGATCATACAGGTGATGCATGCTTCTCATACCTGACTTCCTGTGCTTAGAGTGATGTTTTTGAAATTCGCCAGTGTTGCCTTGTGCCTCAGTAGGTTCGTTCTTTGTTGGGGGAAATATGCATTGTGTAGACTACCAAATGCCTTCATCTACCTGTTGATTGGAATTTGCATTATTTTCAAATTTGGGCTATTATGAATGAAACTTCTGTGAACATTCAGCTAGAGGCTTTTTTGGTGAACACTTATTTCATTTCTCTTGTAAATGGTGCTAAATATTTATGAATGGAGGTAGATACTTATGAACAGAACTGCTGGGTCATGTGCTATGTGTAGGCTTAGTATCATGAGGAAGCCACAAACCAGGCCTACAAAGTGGTTGTACCACTTCACTCTCCAGAATTGTTTCATATCCTCAGGAACAGTTAGAGTTTTTCTTCTGTTTAATTTTAGCTATTCCAATGGATGTACAATGGTCATTCACTGAAATTTTAATTTGTATTTTTTCTGGTGACTAATGATAGTTGACTTCTTTTTGGGTGTTTCTTAGCCATCCTTTTCTTTCCTTTGATAAGATGGCTATCTGAATGTTTTTCCTTTATAAAAAATTAGATTGTCTTTTAAATTGTCTGAATGCTTTAGACATAATTTGATTTCAAATCATTCGTCAAATGTATGTGTTATATTTTTCCAGTTGTCACTTACTTTTCATTTTCTTAGCCATAGATTTTAATGAGCAAAATTTTATAATTCTATGAAGCTATTTTAATATTTCTTGTTCTAAAAAGTTCTATAACGTGGAAGACTCCCATGTCATATAAAAAAGTGAACTCATTTTTTTGCTTAAATGTTTATTCTGGTAAACTGGGGGATGCTCACCTCCTGTTTTTTTTTCTTATGAGAGTCTCTCCTAACATTATAACCTGATTGCAACTTATTTGTATGTATCTATTCATGTGTTCATTTTTGAATGACTGTGTTCTGTCCCGACCCGCGGGTAGTCAACGGAGACCCTAGACGGGGAGAGTGGAATAAAGAGACAAGAGACACAAGAAATGGAGACAAGACAGGAGTCTGATCAAGTCTGGTTTACTGAGCAGAAAGCTCGGGTTTATATACAGTGCGGGAGTGGGGATTGACGTCAGCGGGTAACCAGGCAATGAAGGGAGATTCAAATATCTTGGGAGGGTGTTCAGAGCGTCAGGCGATATTACGTAATTAACAGGAAATTGACCATATATGGAAACCACAGGAAACTGACCATATATGGAAACTGGAACTCAACTCTCAAAATGGCTGGTAGTTTACAAAATGGATGCCGACCGCAGGTCTCTCAGCAGTCT
Source organism: Dinomys branickii (assembly GCA_004027595.1). NCBI lineage: Eukaryota > Metazoa > Chordata > Mammalia > Rodentia > Dinomyidae > Dinomys > Dinomys branickii. The sequence goes on along the minus strand of PVLD010024004.1, from coordinate 21,259 downwards.
CCCACAATGTTCCATGTCCAATTCCTATATACATATATATGTTTTGAGACAGGGTCTTGAACTCATTATGGAGCTGAGGTGGGCCTTGAACTTGTGGTGATCCTCCTGTCTCAGCCTCTCAAATGCTGGGATTATAGGGATGCACCACCATGCCGGACTGGGGACTGATTAGACCCCTAACCTCCTAAAATGAGGCGCTTAAGTAAGAGAGACAATGGAATATGATTTGTGGGGAGTCCAGGGAGGTCAAGACTCTAGAGACAAGGACTCTCTGTATCACTGTATTTATTGGGTTTTCAGAGATTTTGGGGGTGCAGGAAGAGGAGGCAAAAACCCTCACAAATGACCAGGGCACTGAAAAACAAAGGCAGTAAATCTCACCAAATAAGAGAACTGTTTGGTCTCTAAGGTTGGCAGCTTTATTGCCCTGGAGCAGGGAGTGTCAGCAGCCCATGTCCTCCACTGTCTCAGCTGTGGTGTTATCTTGACTTCAGAGCACTGGGAGTATGAGCTTTTCCAACACAGCCAGAGGTTCCTTCATGGTCAGCAATTTAATCCTTACATAGGCTGGTCTCCAACAATGTCTGATTTCCTATGTATATTTTTTAACCACTCTATGTGCCATACATAGCATATAGTATCTGTTACAGCTTGTGTCTAGATGCTCCCCAAACTCCTCATGCAGTCATAAGTGGGGCTTTTTGGAGCTGGCTGGATATAGAGTATGTGACACTGGGATTAAGGGTGTGTGTTACTAAATTAGCCCACTGATTGGAATTAGCATGCAAAAGGTTGGTTGCCTGGGTGGGATAAAAGGGAAAGGTGGGCTTGTTGACTGCCTGTTGCTCCTGCTGTCTGCCTGCTCTTCCATGGACTGTTCTCCTGTGTGATGTCCCTCTCCCATGCCACCCTGCCTTGTAGCCAGCTGACTATGGACTGAAACTTTCTGAGCTGTTCTTTTCCTCTTAAATTGTGTGTGCTGAGTGTTTTGTCACAGCAACCAAATAACTAAGACAGTATTTAGCCTAAATAATTTATTGAACGATTGAATAAATAAAATGTCAAGAGACCTGCCCTAAAATACAGTTTAAACTCCATTCTGATTTACCAAATAACTTGAGCAAGTCACCTATACCCTGTCTGCTGTGGTTGATTTCCTGGGGTTAGTGAATAAATGATGCCTTACAAGTAATGCATTATATCTTTAGAACATTCACAATATTTTGCAGCACTCACTGAGGGGTTCCTGTGTACCAAGCACTTTTCTAGGATGAGAGGGGAAACAATGTGACCATGTAAGATAAAAGGCTCTGCTTCCTTGTGCAATGGTGAGCAGAAATACCAAAACAACACCTAGGATTTAGAGGCAGATTTATTTACACCGACAGGTACTGATCAGGATCATTCCCACATTATCAGGCCCTGATCTCTGGTGGTCTAAGGCTTATATTGGATAAGCAAGGAAGTACAGAGACCAAATGGTTTGTCAGTTGGGGATTGATTTATACAGTGTGCCTCACAGTGACCAGCTGTTTCTATGAGACAGGAGCAATCGGAGCTAGAACAGAACTATTACTTGGGCAACTAACAAACTGAAGTGCTCTGGCTGGGGAGGCCTCTTTCTGTTACACCTGGATCTAATAAAATGTGCTGTTTGGTGTTCACAGCACCCCAGGCAGTGGGTGGGCCTGGGATATTTATTTGTATAATAACAGAGGCTATGGGAAGGAAGTGCTTTCTCAAGTGCAGCCAGCCAGCCAGTGAGTTTAAGACTGGACATTTCATGTCCAATGCTTTTTCCACTGTGCCACCCCCAAACTCCTCACCTATCATTTGAGAATGTTTTTGGGGAAAATAAGATCCAGCTTACTCAGTATGTTCTATACAATAGGTGGCATGAATACAAAGTGACAGTATGACTCAGGTTTTAAAGATTATGGCACATCACATTATCTTAAATCCAACAAGAAATTAAGTGTAGACTTGTTTGTTTAGAGATAGCGTGTTGATACTTATATAACACCTGCTTCTTATACCTAGACCCTTGACTGTAGGAGCTGGAGTGTCCTGTTGTCAAATATTCTAATATTGTACCTTAGAATAGAAATCTAGATAGTTCCCAAAGTGGATAACTTATTAGTTGCTAAGTAAGGGAAATTATTTTGGCATCTGCTGCCTATTGTAAGTTGTGTTATTACCCAATTCACTTTCTGAATCAACACACCAAAGGAACTATAACTAAAGCAAATTATAATAGCTTGCATATTTTTCAATTGAATAAGCAATTTGTAAGAAAGAACATCTACTTTTGTGCTTCTTTGTTTTAGTGGATACCTTGGAAAATTGTGTTTGTCCTTTACACTTTGTTCCTATGTGATAATCTTTTTTATTAGGCCATCAGATACTTCATAGTCAAACTTAAAACAAAATTGTTATTTATTTTGAACTTATAGCAGGTCTTTATCATTGATAATACGTTACTTGTGGAAAATCAGGTATTTATTTTAAACTAAAAACTTTGAATTCTAGAAAGAATTGAAATGGCCAAAAATATGCTTAGGCTTACACAGAGAAAGCTAGTTATGAAATATATATCTATTTGACAGACATAACAATGTAATAGGGCCGGGCCTTGTGGTACACACCTGTGATCACACTTGGGAGCCTGAGGCAGGAGGATCACTGTGAGTTCAAGGCCATCCTAGGCTATGGTGAGTTCAAGAACAACCAGAAGTACATTGCAGGACCCTGTTTCAAATAATAAAAAAAGAATAAATAATTTCTGTATAAATGTGGCCTAATTAGCCATACATTCAATATAATTCTAGTTGACTTTTGTCCTACTGAAAGGATTACCATAGAAAAATGCTTCTTACAGTTTGTCTGCTCAAGATTTTTAATTTTGAGGAAGCAAAAACTACCCATAAAGAGAAAAAAAGAAATGAAGAAAGTAAAAGCAAAGAACAAAACAAAGCTAAAAAGACTCAAAATCATATATCGGCCTCAGTGGTGAAGGAATAATTATAGAAGGTGGATTAGTGACAAAGAATTGAAGAAGCAGTAACCCAATACCAGTTATAGTTACGAAAGTTTCTTTCAGAGACTAAGGTTCATGGCGAAGGTTTTAGTTGATTTCTTAGTGATTATTATTTTATTATTATTAATTATTATTTTATTATTATTATTATATACAAGACAAAAGTAATACAAATACAATTTCAGTTTTTGCATCTCTCTCACTCATTCATTCATTCATTTGACAAACACCAGGTGCCTATCGAGCCAGAAATGGCTAAGCACCAGACAGAGTTCGGTCTCTGGCTTCAAAGTACTTGGTCTTGTGCAGAAATGGTCAGAGATGGGCAATATGGGAACAGTGGAGAAAGGTTCATAGAAGGAAATTGAGCGAGGAAGAATATTATTTTACCTACTTTGAAAGAGCTCTTGATTCCAGACAAAGGGAATAGCACAGGAACAGTCACCAAAACAGAAGAGAGCGACATGTGTTTAAGAACTACATGTCACCCAGCACTTCAAGGATGTAATAGACCCCTGTGTGTATACCCTGGGGGACACAGGACAGAGAGCGTGGTGAGAACAGCTGGGGGGCAAGCAGGAACCAGCTTGTGACTGAATCAGTGATGACAATTTTATCTTATGTGCAGCATGGATGCATGAAGGGCCCTGAGCAAGGAGCTGAGGGGGTCAGATTTCAGTAGTGTAAGAAGCACCCTCTCCTCCCCTCTCCTTCCCTCTCCTTCCCCCTCCCCTCCTCTCCTTTCCTTTTTCTTTCTCTCATGGTGGTGCTTGGGATTGAAGTCATGGCCACGCACGTGCTAGTCCAGCGCTCTACGCTGGGCACATTTCCAGCCTAGACCAACCATGTCAATGGCTGTATAACCTATAAATTCAATGGCAGACAAAGCACCTTGCTAGCTGTATGTGCTATGTGCTAAAATAAAGCGGGGGACTGATAAGATTGGCACAGACAATGTCAAGGAGGGTCTGAAGGAAGCAGATAAGGAACATATTTAGGGTACAACAGGTAAGGTCTCATAATGTAACATTTTTGTTTGTTAGCTTATTTCTTTTTTGTTTGGTACCCAATAAAGAAAAGTGAACTAAAATGCTGCAGTGCATTGGCTCACGCAACTACAAGATTCAGAGCACAAGTGTGTACTCAACAGTGTTATTTAGAAGGCAGTTCTGCTGTCCAGTGTCAGTTTGCTGGTTTTCTTTCTGGTGACAATGTGACTGAGACAGTTTCAGGCCTTGCCTCAGAATGCCACAAAATCTAGACAGGGACAATGGGTAGATGTGGCTACTTGGAGGCTTTCTTAAAAGAGAAAAGAATCACAAGTTATCTTGATCCATCCCTGACCTAACCCTTCTGGCCAGGGAAATTTCAATTGTTTCTCAACTGGGTTATCTGAGCCATTTTGGCAAGGAGAATGAGCCCACATCTGAGAATAAACATGGCCGACCTCCCCAGCATTGGGGTAGGATGGATCCCAAACTGAAAGCTTAGGCAGGAGCTAAGGACCCTGGGAAAGTCTCCTCAGAATGGGGCCAAATGGGTGCTGAGAGCAAGATGTACATGGGGAGACGCAGAGCGGGGGGTTTCTTTATTTGATCTTTCTCTTATCAGCCTAATTAAGCACATTTCTGGGCTACAGAGGAGGGTCAAGGACGAGGACGAGGTGGGAGGTAAAGAGCAGCGGTGCTGGAGCAGGACTGGGAGCCAGGGGACGGTGTTTATGCCAGCTCTGGCTGGGGGTGTCCCAGGTGATGAGTTGGACAAGGTGGGGTCCGCCTCTTGGAGACCTTTACAGAGACCTCATCTCTCAAATGGAAGAGGTGACGTTGAGGGAAATTGCAAAGATGTGCAAAGTTAATGCGGGAAAAGGCCAGATGACCAGAGCGTGGAGGAAAACCGTGGCGTGGCGTTGAGAGCACAGAAAGTCTGGAATGTTGACACGCAGGGCCCCACCCCACCCGTCCCGGGGTCATTTGCTCCGCACTGCCCTACAGCCCGGGAGCAGGACTGGAGCTGGGAGGCTGGTTTCCCAGTGGGAGCTGTGAATAATGGGCAGGGTGTGCTTTACACCAGGGTCGCCGGCACTCCTGCAGTTAGGTGGGTGTCACCAGCACAGTGCAGGTGGAAGATCATGGAACAGGTGTATTGGAATGTTCATCTAGATGAAGACTAATGCTAGGAGCTAAACCTGCTGAACTGTTTTCATTATTCTGCCCTGCTTAGGATTGAACCAAGGGCCCCACCAGTGCTAGCCAAGCACTCTACCACTGAGCTACATCTCCAGCCTTGTACTACAGTTGTTACCATTTACTAGTGTTAGTTATGAAATGTTGTGTGGACTAGCTGTCTGTCTGATTTGATCCTAAGCCAGGAAATGGAGCACTGTAGGGGTTAGGACTACTTTTAGATGCAGGTAACAGAATGCCCACAGTAGACTCAAGGACGTCACTAGGAGGTATAGGCCTATTGCCTTCACCCACTCTTAAGAGTCTGTCATCACCCACAAAAGTGCTAGGGTCGCTATAGGAATTGGGCTCAGTGCAAGGCAGGAAGGAGAGGAAAGGGATGCACTAGGGTAGCCATCTTTGTTCCCTTTATGAGGAAATCAAAAGCCCTCCCAGATCCCCCAGTATGCTTCCCTGTAGATCTCATTGGCCAGCTCTGGGGCCCACAGGGTTCAAGGGAGGCCAAAGAGAGTGGGTGCTGGCTGCAGAGAAAGCAACAGGACAAGGGAAATTGGAGCAGCTGGTCAATCAGGTAAGCAAGAAGTTTTGCACTAAGTACTCCTTTTTGAAATTTTTTTCCTCCCTGACCCCTAAGATTTTGGGAGCGCTTTTCCTTTATGTGTTTGAGGCATTTGAAATTACATGACAACATTATAGGTTTTTAAATAAAGGCAGAGTTCAGCAAGGTAGAGGAAAGGGAAATGTACTTCCTTCTGACTAAGACTGAGGCTTGTGCTGAGGTAAGACCAGTTTTCTCGGATGGACTTCCAAGCAGCATGAACTGAATGGCTCTTCAGGGTAAAAATGGACACAAGTCACAGTGCATTAGGTCCTGGCAATCAGTGTGTAGACACAGTAACGTGCTCTGTGATCAAGCGCAGTGAGAAGCATTCTCTCGAAGGAGTGGACTGTCTACGTATTACATATGATTCCAGCACAGGGACATCTGATTCAGATGGGTGGGCAATCCCAAATTGCTAAGCCTGTTTTTCAACCTGAGATAGCATCCGAAATGAAGATGAATCAAACCGACCTATGACGTAAGATAGATGATCCAACCAGGGCAGGCTCTGCTCAGTGGCGGGAGCTCTGCTCTCGCTGAGGTACTGTGTTAGAAGCCAGCCTGCCTGAGAGGAGGCATCCAGCAAGAGTGTGACGCAAAAGCATCTCTCAATTCTGCCAGCATCTGTTGAGCTAACGTGATTCGTTCTTCAGCATCACTTCTTGATAAGTCAAAAAAACAAAGTCAAGAATGATTGAGTGGCTTACAAGGGTTAGTGTTTCCAGCTCTGGAAATACGTGCTGCTTTGCTGCCCCGTTTATTTCTCATCAGCGGATTTGTTTCCGCTGTTATCCAGCGGCGGGGAACCGTTATTGCATGAAAATGTTCTGTTACAGTGACATTTATGCAGTTTCCCAAAGCTAAGCGTGGGCCCCGGGCTGTCTAGATCCCTCTAAACATAAAGAGAAGCTGCTTACATTTAAATAGTGATTAGACACTTTAAAAATTTGGAAAACTCAAACTTATGCACATTTAATGAGAGCAGTCCCTAATTTCTCAGTTTTCCATTCTTCCGGTAAAAGAATGGAAATATCACGACCATTAAATTCCCTAGCATTATATACATTATATGTGTGTCAGTATTGTCTGTAACAAACCCTTTTATTAGAACTGTTACACTGCTGCAAACTGATGATGTTGGGCATCTTTCTCTCTGGCTTTTCTGCCTCTTTACAGGCCCAGATGAAGTAAGTAGCAAGTGGGGAAGCCCCAAGCAGTATAAGGGAGAAACAAGAGAAAAGGACAGTCGTCTAAATGATCCATAGACACTTAGTCTATCACTAAATTACCTAGAGTTGATTATTTCCCAAAGGCATTTACAACTGTAAACAGATCTGCTCATTTGAGTCTGTCTGTCTTAGACCAGTGTCCTGTGTGATGTGGCATTCTCCTATCATTCAAACAAAAGCGCTGATTTTAATTATGTAGAAATTGATGTTTACTGTGAGCTTTTATGAAGAGTGATTGTTGCATTGGAAAAGGATCTAAAGAGGAGTTACTCATCTTTACAAGCTTTGATTTGGGTGTAAATACATCTGATCTCTGAAGCTCAATAGTGAATGAAAGCATGCATTGTGTCCACATTCATATCATTTTTTGTTGGATATCAGACTCCTGGTCCATTTGTACTTTTTTGCTTATGCACAAGTTGACTTCAAGGCTTTGTTTAGCTATGTCCTTCTCAATGTATTGCTGTTTTTATTACTCTCTAAGCACTCCTGGACACATTAGAAGAATTTTTATTTCCATGAATGGGCTGCTTTCCTCTAAGTTGGAGGTCTTGTCTTTATCACCTCTGTAAATCAACTGAATGCACTGTCTACCTTCGCAGAGGCATTCACAGAAGAGCTGGTGGAAATGAGTGCGGCCCAAATGGATGATCTGGAATAAACGAAACGATCTGTTTGTGTGCACTGCCTTATCCGAAAAACAGCTACTATTTTGGTTTACATTGCAGGTATATTTTGAGGATCGATATACAGTGGGAGGAAAGTAAATACTCACAAGGTAATTGTCATACAAAATTCAAGAAAAATTGTCACCCTCTGGTTCTCTGCCATGATGTGTCTACAAAAAACCCTACTCTCTGTGTTTTGCTGATGTTTCCAGTACCCGAGCAACCTGCCGCTCCTGCCCACCCCTGGATCTACATGGTATTAATGCTTTACAGGTTCCTTATTTCCACTGAACAGCTGCTCTCTAGATTTAGTACCTTAAAATTTATTTAGAAATCAGAGCAAAGGTCGGTTTGAGTCTCACTGTGTGGACAGAAGGGGCAGGGGTGGAGATGGTTACCTTGTTGCCTGAGACCCATTACTCACTTTAAAGGAATACATGAAGCCAGCAGGGGCGGGAAGCCAGGTGTGTTTCTGCATCTGTGTCCCCTGGTTGCTGCAGCTACTTTGTCAACGCTGGCTACTGTGCTCTGGTGGTGCAGATCTTTAGAAAGCAGAGGTTGCTGGAGCCCACCACAACTTCCCTCTCGGTCCGCCTTGCTCTCAGACACCCTTCTCAGGGTTCTTTTCATTCTTTGCGTTTGAAGTTTTCCCTCAGAGAGTCTCAGCCTGCATTAAATATGTTGTTACCCTTTGACTCAGCAAGTCCACTTCTGGGAATTTAATAGATTGAAATGATCAGAGATCTACTTGGATATTTGGGTACAAAACATTTGTTACAACAAGGTTACTAAATCAAAGACCTGGAACCAGTCACAATACCTAATTAGGAGATTGATTATATAATGACACAACCACACCTTGGAATTCCATGCAGCCACTAAAATCCATGTATTTGACAAGATAGGGAAATATTCACTCTATAATATGAAGTGAAGAAGCAGAATAAATACATAGATATGCATAGTTGTAATTTTGTAAAGCAAACTGTGTATATATAAGCTTGGAAAATGTTTATGTTTCACTGGTGAATTATACATGTTTGTAAATAATTTTCTCATCTAGCCCTATCTGTATTTTCTAGGTTTTCTACAATTTTATTTATAAAATTATAATAGTTTAAATAATAAGTCAGTGCAGCTATTTTTTTCTAAGTGAAAACCAAAAGACAGTGATTCATATACAGAAAATTGTAGGACCAGCTTTACGGGGTAGAGGGTGTAAAGGTGAGACCCAGGGCTGATAGGGTCAGTGAAGGTCAAGGTAGCAGAGTGAAAACAGTGACCAGCGCACACAGCTTTGGGCTGTGCCGGTCCAGGAACCTCGGAGGAAAAGGTGAGAATCCCGTGCCAGGTCACACCAGCACAGTCCCCATCCCAGCTTCAGACGATAAGATACTAATGCACGGATGATGCTGGTATGGAGTCTGTCGTGCGTGGCTCTGTGCGCTGCAGCAGAAAGGCCAAGCAGAGGGCTGCCTGGGCTGGGAGGTCGAGCTGCCCCCCGGCCTGAGGCGGCGGGGTGGAGATGGAGACGGGGTAACAGAGCCTGCCGTAGTGGCAGGGAGAGGAAGAGAGCCCAGCAACAGAGCAAGGATAAAGTTTACTGCCAGGAGCACAGGGTCAGTAATACTCAGAGATCCAAACCCAGCAGCTGAGGGCCTTTAAAAGTTAAATCTAATTTGTCATTTCTCCACTCAAAACCCTCCAGTAGCGGAGTAAAAGCCATAGTTGTAAATTTTTAATTTTACAATTTTGCTCTTAGAAATCGGCTTAGGCATCATTTTGGTCTTGGCTTCTGTGTGATTCTTGGACTATACAAGGCTGACAGACTCTCCCTGTTACCAACAGCCACACTGGCCTTTTCTTTTTTTTAAAAGGTCTCTGCAGGACCCTGGATGAGTCCCACCAACACACCTAGAACCTTGGCACTAATGGCAGATTTCATCCAAAAAGGGACTCAAGAGAGGAGCCCGTGAAAAACAGATGGGAGCTGAATCTAGCTCTGGGGACTGTCGGATTTGAGTCTGGCATGTAAAGTGTCACTGTGCACTTGGGGTATGCACAGTTGTGCAGGGATCAAATCTTCCGCTTCAAACAATTATCAGCAATGTGCTCAGGCGCTTGCAGCGGGTTTGAGTGACGAGACTGTGCGCTTCAGACCCCCTGCCTGCGTTTATTTCTATCCCTGTCACTGGTCGGCTAACGTGGACCCTTCTCTAGTGATAGTGGGAATTAAAAACTAAAGCAGCAATACAAATTTACAGGCAAGAGCTTTAATTAGAAGGTAAGAGAAGATAAGGAAAAGACTCCAACTTGTGCAGTATTGGAGGCGTCATGCTGATAAAGAGGGTCAGACTGGTTCATTAGTGAAAAGGGGACCCATTTTATGGGTGCTTGTAGTGGACTGGTGTCTGGTTGATCATTATCTCTTGGTTTTGTAGTTTAGGTAGAAGCCTTAGGACTTTAGGGGCCATCCAATTTCTTTTTTTTAATTTTTTTTTTTGGCGGTACTGGGGATCGAACTCAGGACCCTGCGCTTGCTAGGCAAGCGCTTATTCCACTGAGCTATATCCCCAGCCCATGGGGCCATCCAATTTCCATAGCAGGAATCCCTTGAGGGGCAACCACAGTCCTTTCAGGCTCTGCTAGAATCAGGGTGAGTCCAGGTTTAGGGCATTGGAGACCTCAGAGCTTAGGGGTTTGCAGTGTTGAAGGCCGGTGAGATCAATTGGGTAAATTTGGGGCTAATCAACCTTGCTTGGCCCACTTCTAGGTAGATAATGACCCTAAATAACCAACGTGTGTACACACAGAGCCGAAAAGTATTTGACCCAGACTTTTACAAAATGAAAGTCAAGCTTTGTTCCGCTTTTAGTTACCTATTAAGCATCTACAAGTCCAAGTGAAGAGTCACCATTTTTAGCAAAAACCACTTTTAAGTCCCTATTACCTTAGAAAACGTTATGGTTTGTGTCCAGATGTCCCTGCAAAGCCTCATGCAGTCATGGGGCAGGCTTCTAGAGTTTAAGACTGACTCATGGTTCAATGCTGGGATTATGGATGTGAGTGCCACACCTGCCTGAGACAAGCAGCCTGCACACAGTATGAGGGAGGGAAAGAGGCTTCTCTGTGCTGCTCTTCCTTTCTTGCTCTTGCTGCTTTTGCTGTCTTCTGCCACCATGAACAGTTGCCCTCTGCCATGTGCTGCTCTGCCTTGGAGCCAGCTGAGTATGAACTGAAACCTTCACAAACTGAGCTACATAAACTTTTCCTTCCTCAATTCTTGGTGTCAGGTATTTTGTCCCACCAGTAAGAGAAAAGTAACCAAGACAGAAAAAAACACAATCATACTTTTAATGAGTAACAGGTTAAAAGCCCAGGAGTTTGTTGTCTGTCCTAGTGGTGGTTCCTGTGTCACCCCAGGACCTGAGATGATAACACAGTCTTTGATATTAGTGAGTTGGTTCAATCAGTGTGTGACAGGCGATTGCTGCAGAAAAGTAGCGCGGGGAGGGAAAGGGAAGTGGAGAGAATGAGAGAGGGAAAGACGAATCTCTTGGGTAGCAGTGTCGGATCTGAGAACTGGTGAAAGCACTGTGCCCTGGTGAGTTACATAACAGCAGAATCAGAAGTATTGCTTTGAGAGCTTTGAGAAGGGAAGCAAAGCAAAATCTGCCATGCAGCTAGCTCCCTGACCACACACTAAGGAACCTTTGGTCTAGAGCTACCTTGACTTTCTGAAGGTCAAGTCTGACTCAGTGAGAGCTGAGAATAGAACCTCTGAGCACTTGACACCCGCCTGTGACCTGCCTGTTAAGCAAGGTGTGTGTGTGTGCACAAGGCGTTTTTATTATTAGCTATGGGCAGCAGGGCTTACCAGGTTTAGAAACTTCTTTGAAACCAAAGGTTCAGTCTTTGTAGCCTGAAAATCGACAAATCCACAAAACACATATTTCTTTTTCTTAGTAAAATGGACTTTTTCAATAATATATTAAAGAATTTAAACATGTTTTCCTAGACATAAACGGTTGTTTTAAATCAGCACTTTTTTCTTATTTAAATGTAAATGAATCTCAAAGGGCTGAATTTAAACTGCCACATGCATTGCTAATCATGCGCTCCTGTGCTTGTCTAAGCCCAACACTGAGGAATCCGTTAGTAAAAGTCTGTGCTAGGAGCTAATCAAAACTCACACCAACATAACTACTCAAGGGGTGATTTCCAGTTCCACTTGCATGATTTCTGCCAGGTTTTGACTCTGAGGCAAAGAAAAGAAAAGCATTGTGCAGTGCTTGATGTAGGCTATTCCAGACCGTATGGGGGTTCCAGGTAGGCTGATCATTTTGTGAACCAGCAAACTGCCGCTAAATAAATACCTTTCCAGCAGAATGTAGGAGTAAGGACTCCTGTGGCTGCAATTTCCATTTCTTATCCTGTGATGTCCAGTACTACAGTCACTAGACACATGTGGCTCTTTGTATTTTAAGACAAATTAGTTAAAGTAAAATTAAAAATATTTAAGTTATTTACTTAACACCAGGCACATTTCAAGTGTGCAGGTGCTATATGTGGACAGAGGCTACTGTGTCTGGCAGCACAGATATGGAAGCTTTCTTTCGCAGTAGAAAGATCCACTGACGGTAGTGCCACAACCCAAGTAATTCAGGTTCCAAGCACATGTAGCAAGAGACCTGTGGTTCATATACTGACAAGGCGGTCGGCTGGTAATTGTATTCTAACACTGACTCATGCAACAAGCATTTACCAAACATCTACTACATCTCCTGGCTTTGTTTGCCTTTGGACCAAGTATGTACCTGTGGTTTCAGATTTTTTAAAAAAAGGCCCTCAGACAGAAAATGGAAAGCCTGGCAGTGGTGTTGGAGGAGAGAGTGTCTGTACGGAAGAGTCTCATTGTCTTTCTTTCAGTTGTGCTCACAGTCTCAACACTGTGTGTTTGACACCAGCAGTGAATAAAGGATTTTCCCACTCTGAGCAATTCTCTGGTTCTCTGTGCATCCCAGCGGGGAATCCTATCACTCAATCCAGTGCTGAACCTAACCAGAGTTAGGGGTAGATCCCTCAGGTTAAGGGCTCATTCCTCTAAGACCACCCAGGTCAGATGCTGGTCACCAGTCTAGGCTTCTGACCAACTGGCTGGTCACATGCCATGACCTCCTCCTTGGATCCATCATTTGTTAGACACCCTCACACAACTCAGAAAAACATTTTACTTGCCAGGTTACTGCTTTATTGTGAAGGATACAACTTAGAGATATCCAGATGGGAATGGGACATAGGACATGGTATGGGGAAGAGTACACAGCTTCCAAGTCCCCATTGGCCACCTACCCTGAAGCTCTCTAGACCTGTAGTCTAAGCTTGTGACTGAGGCTTATTACACAGGCCTGATAATAATTGACTTATTACATAGTCAATTATTGACTCAGCCTTCAGCCCCTCTTCTGTTCCCAGAAGACGAGGGTGAAGCTGAAAGCTCCAAGCTTCTAACTGTGGTCTTTTGGGGACTCTCTCCTGTCACTTCACTGCAACAAGAGCCTATCCTGTAACCCAGGTGAGTCCAGCAGATTAAGAACATTGTGTCAGAAACCAAGATCAAAGACCATATAGTAGAACAAAATATGCATAGGGCCCCTTAATGCTCAGAAAAGTATAAGGCTTTTAGGGCTGCATGCTAGAAACTAGCAGTAGAGACTAAAAATATAGAATAAATATTTATGTAGATATTTATTTATTATGTAACACTAGGCTTGTTACGAGAGATCAGAAAGGGACTTAGTGGATGCCATACAAGGCACCAAAGGCTTTGTAAATATTTTACTTTTAATTTAACATCTATTGTGCTTATGATTTAAAATGGCTTTAGTATCCAGTAATAATGAGATGTAAGCAATCATTTGAAAGTGGTCAAAATCCCAGTCCTGAGAAAGTCAGCACTTAAATAGTATCTTTGAAGTAGAAGTTAGACATTTTAAAATAAGGCCAAACACCCCGAGGCACTGGAAAATAATTTTGGAAAAAGTGTACTAGGAAATAGTACAATAATAATTTTTTATTTTATTAATAATAAATAATAAATAATAAAATAATAAAACCCTAACATAAAATTTAAAAATCTTCAGAAAAATATAAAGCAAACATTAAAGTAAAAATAGGCAGTCGTGGCAGTAGACACATTTGTCGTGAGAACTTCTGTGTCCCTAGTTCCTGCTTACTCTTCCAGGAAAATTAGTCTGGAATCATGTGAGGCTTAAGTGACATGACTCTCACATGGGATTGCTCCATACAACTTTCTCCAGACAAGCGGAAATGCACTTTTTTCCTCTGCACATTTCCAGTGAAAACTCCTCATGATTTGGCAGCCGGGGTCAGCTGTCTGGCTACCCTGCCTTGCTGTTCCTCTGCAGCTGGCACGTGGTGACAGGCGGTACCGCGGTTGCTTCCACAATACCTGCTTCATGCTCTCAGTTTGGGTGGAAACTGTGTGGCTGAGTTGGATAAATTTTTCCTCTAGGTCTAGAGATGGATTCTCATTTGTTTAGCCTCAACTGTGCTGGAGTCAGGCATGGCCTCACTTCTCAGGCCTCAGATTACTCTGGTATCTGACTCCTCTTTCTACAACAATTTCTTTTGCAGAGACGAGAAAGTCCAGTCAGTGTGATGCTTATAAAGTTGGTTTTACATCAGAAGGAAGGGCAGCCCATCCTGCTCCCAGTAAGAGTGAGAAAGCATACAGTTCTGCCCCTCGCTGGCTGCCGTAGTCAGCCTAAATTGAAAGCTCCTCCAAAAGGAGACCATAGGCAAGAGAACTGGAGGTAAAAAGGGTGACACCACAAACCTTTGAGTCAAGCTAACTGACCCTAAAGTTCCCTTTGATCTTTCCAGTTGTGTGAGGCAGTAATTCCCTTACTGGCTAAGCCAGTTTAAACCGTACTTGGGCCACACAAAGCACCCTAACTGATAACAGACATTTTAGAAATAACTGTCTCCTTTTCCTTCTACCAATGGTGCCCTTGGAGGGATCAAAATTTGAAACAGGGGCCTGGGGAAAGCTCAGTTCTAGAGCTCTTCCCTAGGAGGTATGAAGCCCAGGAAGGGTGAGGGGCCTAAAATAGCAAGCTCATCATGAAGTCAGTAGAAAACTGATTTTTTTTTCATGACTTAAATCAAATGTTCTGGTCATTTTCCATTCACTTTTTTGTATAACCTTATTATTTTAGTATTATCCTCAACTGTAAGCAATTCATTTCTAAATTGATTTACACTGCTTATAAATAAAGTGAAACATCATCTCCTTCTCAGCTTAATTACTACATTCTGATTGCTTACATAAATCACCAGCCCTCTGCATGTGACAGTCTGGGCCCTGCTGACCTCACATTGGTGGAATTCCCTCATAGTCCTGCTGGTGGTCAGTCATGTGTACAGGAAGGAGCTCTGATTACAATAATGCTCTGCAACAACAAAGTAATGTTGCATACTTTCATACTTTACAAAGTATGTAATTACTTCCCCTTGTCCTAGATATATGTCTAACAATATCTAGTTCAACAGATTCTGTAAATTACTTCCCAGTAGAAATTGCTGAAAGTATGAATATATTTATATTTTATAGTTTGTACAAAACCATTGGTGTAATTGAAACTTATATCAGCTTGCACTCTTTCTGTTGCCGGTGATGGAAGACCCAACTTGAAAGGTTTTGTACTGAAGAGGAGATGGAGGAATTCACTGCTGCATAAACTAAAAACTCAAGGGCTTCATTTCGGGCAGGACTTGAGGCTCACGCTGACCCATCAGAAGGGAAGCCTTGTTTCCTCCCAGTCTTTGGACTCTAGGAGTCTGTGATTGTCTTGCTAAGGTCTTCACCACTTCCTCTGCTTCTTCACGCTCAGGTTTCCACACAGCACCAAGATTGCCTTTGGCTGGGATTTCTTTGCCTTTTCTTCTGGGCCTGTGCAGGGCCTGCGTGAGCACTGATATTTCTGTGAGTGCAACTCTTGTCAGTCAAAGTTCCTGGATGTTTAATTATTATTAAAACCACCAGCTGTTTCCTTTTCTTTTTAAAAAACCTATTTTCATTAGCATTACAGTATACAATATAACTTACGAAGACCAACAACAGCTAAGAAGAGAAGCATTCTGTGTGATACAGTATTCTGTGTGATATTTCTGAAACACCCAATGGACTAATTTTGATTGATAGAATTTGACAGGATCTGATTAATTTTGATAAATAGAAAATAAATGAGAAAAGCAGAAAAAGTGCATTGGGACAGCAAATATGACGCATAGGCTTGGCTGTTCAGGCTGTGGCTGAGTTGGTTCTGGTATCTTTAGAGGCGTTAGATTCCGGATGATCTGTCTGTCCCGGGACCATGTCCAGAAGAAGGGTAGATTTCATTTTTGAAGAGTAGTGGAAATGCAAGGACATTTTTGGAAAGTTCAAATTGCCCACTAAAAAAAATTTGCTGAGCTTCTTATTTGGCTGTTAATCAGACAATCTAAAAATAAAGGCTGCTTTAAATAAAAGACCCAAATAAATCACTTATGAGAAAAGCTCACATTGGTTCTTGTCCAGAAGTCCAATTACACCCTCTGATCACCTATTATTCCTCTTCAAAGCTAACATGGTGGCGTGATTGACCACTGCCCCTATTATGTGACTGAGGATTAGACCCAGAGGTGCTCTATGCTGAGCAACATCCCAAGGCTTTTTTATTTTTTCTTTTGAGACCAGGTTTTGCAGAGTGACCCAGGCTGAACTTGACCTTACTGGGCTCCTGCCCCGACCTCCTGAGTAGCCAGGATGCTTGCTTTCACCTGTTATGAGCCATTGTTTTTTAGTTACATGAAGAAACACACATCCTCCTCCTTCTTGCCCATTAAGATAGCACTGTTTTATTTTCATGTTTTATTTTTGCCATGGGAGATGTTACACAGGGTAAATTTAAGGAGTCCCAAGAAGCAAGGTAAAATAATATGAAGCAACTGGGAGATGTCAAGAAAAATATTGAACTTGGAGTAAAGAAGCTAGAATTTAATTTTAGTCCAGTCTTTGTGCTGTAAATCATCCTATTTACCTAGTCTTTCTAAGCATCACTTTCTGAAAAACACAGAAAAGGAGATCCAGGGAACAAGGTAATCAAACACTATAAAACTGGCCTTTAAATCTGCTCTCTGCATACTTAAACCATTGTGGGTAGATGGATGTTTACTCAAACTTGTAGCAGTGTATGACAAGTTTCTGCACTCCATGCTGGTGGGCCCAGTGCTCTCTCCCTGCCCTCTTTGATTATTTTCTATTTATCACTAATAATTTGATATACATAAACTTTGCTCCCAAGCACTTCTCAAGCAGAAATAATTTATTCTAAACTGTCTGACTAGCGTAAGTGGCATTCCTTTGTAACTGCCAGTGTTTCGGTATTGTAATGTTGCAGTGATAAGAGAAGTGGATGTTAAACTAAGTACCACTAAGAGCATAAGGTTTCGCCAAGAACTGGTGGGCCTTCCACCCAGCCTTGGCATGAAGTGGGGGGAGGCACGCAATGAGCCTGTGGCGAAAGCGCCCAATATGCCAAGTTGAGATGCTTTGCGTTCCAGGTCCCAGACTCAGCCCTTTAAAATTAGCCCCTCTATTTTAAAGAAAGGGTGGTGTTTACCGGCTCCATTCTATGATTTTAAGAAACAGATTTCCTCTGTTTCTTAAAATTTTATATACCATACGTATGAATTTACATGAAAGAAAATTCTATTTCATAAATATTAATTTCCCAAATATAACCTAAGCTAATCTTTTTAACCTAAGCCAGTCTAACCTTCAAACCCAAATCAAAGAAAAAGAAGACAGGGTTCCAAAGAACTTTTTTTCTGAATAACTGGCTCTCCTCTTATTAAGAAAAATTAAGTTCTGACTTTGTTGGAAACTTTCCCATGCCACTTTTTCAGATACAGTCCTAGCCTCTGATGAACCGAATTAGAACAGTTATTCTAAGCTTTCTGGAGTTGTAACGCCCGGTCATAGCTTTGCATCCCTCCTTCTTCCTGTTTCATACCTGCTTTTCGCCACTCTTCACTTACAACATAAGAGAACTTATTTTACTTTTAAAGTACAATACATCGTATAGCAGCCTCATTGAGATATAATTCACATATCATATAATTCACCCTTTAAAGTTGTTTTAGGGCCAGGGATATAGTTCAGTGGCATAGCACCTGCCTGGCAAGTGTGAGGTTGTGAGTCAATTCTTGGTACCCCCAAAAAAGTGATTTTAATATGCTCACAGAGTTGTGCAATTATCACCACTATCCAATCCCAGGACATTTTATCAGACTAAGAGAACCCCGCATCCAATAGTAGTGATTCCCCTTTCCCCACCCTAACAACCACGAATCTGTCTTCTACCTCTATAGATTTGCCTGCCCTAACATTCTGCCACGTCTGACTTCTTCCATTTTCTTTAAAGGGGTTAAGGTTCATGAACACTGTGACATGTGTTAGTACTCTTCTTTTTACTGATGTGTGACTCTACCACATTTTATTTGTCCACCCATCAGTTACTGGACATTTGGGTTGCTTCTACTATGTTCCTAAGAATAATGTTGCTATGGGTATCCATGTGCGCATTTTTGTGTGAACATGTTTTCCTTTCACTTAGGTGTATACCTAGGAGTAGAATTACTGGGTCACAGGCTTGGCATTTGGAGGAGTTTCCAGTCTATTTGGCAGAGTGCCTGACCATTTTACAGTGTTGCCAGCAGTGTCTGGGTGTTCTAATTTCTCCACATCCATGCTAAAACTCAATACTTTCTTTTTGATTATAGCATCCTAGTAGTTGTGAGGTGGTATCTCACTGTGATTTTAAATATGTCTTGATTTAAAAGATACTTCACAATTTTATGGTATACTTTATCATTAGTACCAGTAGTTGTCATTTATTAAACAGGTTTCTGAACAATAACTGATTTTAGAGATGTGATTATTCATGTTCTGCTAGTACACCAAAGTTAGGAAGGTCAAGTAGTGTTTATATTTGTAGTTAGCAGTGGAGCTGGTGTTTGTGCCCCGGTCTGTTGGACACCTAGGTCCTTATTGCGAGAATCCGTATCTGCTTTGAAGATATCCTCCACATCTGGTAGGCCAAAACTCATAGCTTTTGGGTCTCTAATTTGGGATACCAAACTAAATGACTTATTGATTTCATCAAAGATACTTTAAAGTTCTTTGGGGGGGAGACTCCAAAGGGTCCTGGCCAGAGGAGTATCAACAAAGGCCTCATTTCTTTTTACCTTGCACAAACCAAATAAGATAGATTCTGACACTTTGAATAGTCATCTAGATGATGTAGCTCTGACTTCATTATAGATTCTAAAAGTTGTATGCTACTACACTCCTACCATGGTACAACAACAAGATTGGCCAAAATCCAGAATGTTGACAACATCAAATGCTGGCAAGAATGTGGAGCAAAAGGACTTTTCATTTGTTGCTGATTGATGGTAAAACCACTTTGGAAAACAGTAGGGCAGTTTCTTTTTCTTTTTTTATTTTAAAGAGAAAAGAACGAAAACAAAATAACAAAAACAAAGAGAAACACAACAATATAAAAACTGTAAAAACATACAGAATTTCAAAACAAAATGATAGAAAAATCAACAATGGTTGTTTTATTACTTATTGCTATCTTCAAAGTAGTTGCTCAGATTACCAGATATAGGTATGCAAGATTGATCAAACAATTAAACATTAACTGTTCCTTTGAATAAACCATTAGAAATTAATAGTACAATTATCTCAGTATTTTGTGTGTGTACATGTATCCCTTCTTCCTTTGTTTTCTTCTTTCCCTCATCCCACTTGTTCTTTCCTATTAAGCACTTTCTTTCTCTTTCATATTATCTATTGTACATTTAAGTTTTATTTACTCTTTCAGGTTCTTACACTAGGGAGACAATATGGTGTTCACATGCAGGTCTGATTTATTTCACTTATGAGTATGGTCTCTAGTTGCATCCATTTACCTACAAAAGCCTCAAGTTTATCTTTCTTTATAGCTGAGTAATATTCCATTGTGTAAAAATACCACAATTTTCTTATCCACTCCTCAGTTGATGGGCATTTGGGTTGTTTCCAAAATTTTGCTATGACAATTTGTGCTGCCATAAACATGGGTGTACATATATTACTGTAGTATGATGTTTTTAATGCTTCTGGGAAAATACCCAGAAGCAGAATAGCTGGGTTAAGTGGGACCTCTAATCCTGATTTGTTGAGGAATCTCCAGACTGATTTCCAAAGAAGTTGCACTAGTCTATGTTGCCACGAACACTGAAGAAGAGTTCCTTTTTCCCCACAACTGCTCCAGCTTTTATTGTTGGATGATTTCTTGATGGTGGCCATTCTTACTGGGGTGAGATGAGATCTCAGTGTTTTAATTTGCATCACTTGAAAGACCAGTGATGTTGAACATTTTTTTGTATATTTATTTGCTATTTGTAATTCTTCATCTGAGAAGTGTGTATTCACCTCAGATATCCATTTTTGGATTGGGTCTTCTAATTTGGGGGGTCTCAGTCTTTTCAATTCTTTATATGTTCTAGATATAAGTCCTTTGTCTGAGGGACAGTTAGCTAAAATGTTTTCCCACTCTATGGGTTGTCTTCCCACTCTATTGGTTATTTCTTTTAAAGTAGAAGAGCTTTTTAATAGAATCAACTCCAAGTTGTTGATTCTTTGAAGAGTTTCCCATGCAGTTTGGATTTGTTTATGAAGACTGTGCCTACCCCTATGTCTCCTACCCCTAAGGATTTGGCCTAATGGAAGAGAAATCTTCCATTAGATTTAGTGTTTTCACTTTAATATAATTTTTTTAATTTAAAAAAAATAAAAGTACAAAAACATATTAACAAACAGACACCAATTAGCATAAAAAATAGTACAATCACAACTAATCTATAGACAAAGTGACATGGTCTCAACAGTGGGTATTTCTTTATCCATTGATATCTTCGAAGTGTAAATATATGAACACATATACAGACATGCAAAATAAGTCAGACAATTAATCCTCTCAACAACAGAAAAAACACAAATACCTAAAATCCAAAGACAACAAACAAAACAGGAAAACAACAACAATAACAACAACAACAACAACAAAAAACCACCAATAGTTGCTGCTTTGCATATTGATATCTTCGAAGTGTGTGTTCAGGATAACACATACAGACATACAAGATTGATCAAATAACCCGTCATCGATTATTCCTTAGCATTAAGTGATATAATACAATAGTAGAACCATGTTAGCCCTCCTCCATATATGTATATTCATATATACATACATACATTTTTGTCTCTTTCTTTTCTCCTTTCCCTCGTCCCATCTGTTCTTTGTTTTAGAACAGATTTCCTTCATGTCTCTTAGTTTATATTCCCACGCTCGGGTTCTTACACCAGTGATACAATACGTTGCCTGCACATGTATCGCTGATTTATTTCACTTATGAGTATG
>PVLD010024003.1:0-26315 GCA_004027595.1 Dinomys branickii | reverse complement strand
ATGGAGCACCTAACTTTACAAGTCAAATCTTGACAGACGTAAAAAATCAAATAACTAATAACACTGTTGTAATAGGGGACCTAAATACCCCTCTGACGCAAAGAGACAGGTCAACCGGACAGAAACTCAGCAAAGAAATAAGAGACCTGAACCAAAAGTGTGAACAGATGGACTTAGTAGATGTTTACAGAGTGTTCCAACCCACAGCATCAGAATACACATTTTTCTCAGCTGCACATGGGTCTTTCTCCAAAATTGACCACATTCTAGCCCATAGAGCATACCTACCTAAACACAAAAGAATTGAAATTATCCTATGCATATTATCTGACCACAGTGCAATGAAATTGGAAATTAATGACAAAAGAAAGTCCAAAAACTCCATAAACACTTGGAAATTAGACAGCAACCTACTGAATAACCAATGGGTCACAGAAGAATTTGAAGAAGAAATTAAAACTTATCTGCAAATGAAAATGCAAATACAACCTACTGGAATCTGTGGGACGCAATGGAAGCAGTTCTCAGGGGGAAATTTATAGCGGTGAACTCACACATAAGGAAAACAGAAAGAGAGAAAATAAATAACCTAGTACTACACCTCAAAATTTTAGAAAAAGAAGAACAAGTTAGCATCCAAGCCCAAAAAAGAAAGGAGATTACAAAGATCAGGGCAGTAATTAATCCAATTGAAACAAAGAGACACCTACAAAAAAATAAATGAATCCATGAGTTGGTTCTTTGAAAGAAGACATAAAATTGCTAAACTCCTAGCAAACCTTATCAAAAAAAAAAAGAAAGGAAAAAAACTCAAATTCGTGGAACAAGGAATGAAAACAATGAAATTGCTACAAATTGAAATTGAAATGATCATTAATACCTACTTTGAAAATCTTTACTCCCACAGCAGAGAACACTCAGAAGAAATGGTCAGATTCTTAGACTATATGAATGACCAAAAGTTGAATCAGGAAGATATAAAAATCCTCGACTTCCCAATGTCAATTAATGAGATTCAAAATGTAATTTAAATCATGCTGTCAAAGATAAGCCCAGGCCCTGATGGATTCACAGCAGAAATCTATAGCATATTCAGAGAATATGTAATGCGGACACTCCTCAAACTCTTCCATGAAATTGAAAAAGAAGCAATTCTTCCTAACTCATTTCTGGAATCTAGTATTATGCTGATACTAAAACCTAAGAATGACCCAACCAAGAAAGGGAAGTATAGACCAATCTCCCTAAAGAATACAGATGCAAAGATATTCCATAAAATAATAGAAATAGAATTCAGCAAATCATAAAGAAAATTATACACCATGTCCAGAATGGATTCATTCCAGGAATTCACTATGGTTGAATATTTGCAAATCAGTTAATGTTATACACTATATCAATACATCCAAAGACAAAAACTGTATGATCATCTCAATTGATGTGGAAAAAGCATTGAGAAGTCCAACATGCATTTATGTTAAAAACCCTAGAGAAAATAGGAATAGATAGCCTTTCCCTCAAACTGATCAAAGTCATCTATGCCAAACCAAGAGCTAGCATCACACTAAATGGACAAACACTAAAATCTTTCACTTTAAAGTCAGGAACAAGACAAGGATGTCCATTGTCACCACTCCTATTCAACATAGTTCTGGAAGCACTAGCCAGAGCAATCAGACAAGAGAGAGAAATAAAAGGAATAAGGACATTGGATCTTTTATTGTGGGAGGTCTAAATTGTTTGAGTTTTTCTGCATTTTATTTTAATGAGGAAAAAATGAAAAAGGTACAGAATTTTAAAGGAAGCAAATAGGAAATTTAACAGTGGTCATTATACTGAATGTTGTTATCTTCAGTGTAGTGAGTCAGATTACACAATATAGGCAAGGAATTTAACTAAACATTGTAAGCGCACAACATTATTTTTAATGAATGAACATAAATGAGAAGTATAATAGACTTAGCAATACTGTGTCTATATAGATACATGGATAAATTCATATTTTTTCTTCTTTCCCTTCCTGGTTCTCTCCTTTCCTCCATCCCAACTGATCTTTCATTCTGAGCGGATTCTTTCCCTTTCACAATTTCCATTGTACATTTTGGATCTTATTTACAATTTCAATTTCAGTTTTTTAATTGTAGATAGAATAACATTTAAAGTGATACAGAATGTCAGAAAGATGATAGGAATTCAACAATGGTTGTTATATTGCATATTGTTGGCTTCAAAGTAGTTCTTCAGATTACCAGAAATAAACATACAAAATTGGTAAAAAAAAAAAAAAAAAAAAATTAAGGATTAACTATTCCTTAAAAAAAAAAACCAATAGAAGACCAGCTAAGCGAAGCTACGGGAGCAGCATTTCCAAGGTACACCATGCTCTGCGCGGCCCTGGGTGCCATTAGAGGGCCCACGCCCACACCACTTTCCCACAGAGCTCCAGACCAGGTCAGTGCAGCTACAGGAACAGCATTTCCAACGTACACCGCACTCTGACTGGCCCTGGGCGTCCTTAGAGCACCCGTGCCCACGCCACTTTCCCGCAGACCACCAGACCACCTTGGCGGAGCTAAGGGAGCAGCATTTCCGAGGTACACCGTGCTCTGCCCTGCCCTGGACACCACTACAGTGCCCGCACCCATGCCACTTTCACGCAGAGCGCCAGACCAGCTGGGCCGAGCTACAGGAGCAGCTTTTCCCACGAGACTCTAGCTGGGGGAATAAACTCCACGAGAGTGGCAGCGCCTGCAAGACTTTCCCAAAGTTTCCCGCAGAGCGGGAGACGAGCTTCACAGCGACAATAGAGCAGGCTTCGCAGCGGACCTTTGACAGGTAAGGCCCCTGCTGGTGCACTGCCCGGCAAGACAACTGTCCCCCACCATCACAGGTAGGCTCTGAGCCTGGCACCTCAGCAGTTGTCTGGGGTTCCCGGGCTCAGTGCTTCATGGTCAGCTAACATCTGGGGATAAGTTTGATATCCAGGTAAGCTAGGGTTGCTAGAGTCATCTGTAAGCTGTCTGGGTAGAGTATAGCTCAACACTCTTCATCTGACATCCAAAATGACAAGACAGAGGAGCAAAGCGCAGCCACAGAACTCAACCCCGCCCAGAACAAATCCAGGAAACAACGATATAGGAGAACTAGGAAGCCACATACCTGCAATTTCTGAAATGATCACATCTGAAGTAAAGAAACAACTCCATCAGGCCATAGAAGAGATTAAAGCAGAAATAATCTCTCAGGCAAAAAATGAAGTGAAAATAATAATGGAAGAAATGCTCTGCACATATAGAGAAGAAACAGATAAAGGAATAGAAGAACATAGGAAACAAATGGAAATGTTATGTGCACAATTTAGGAATGAATTAGAATGCATGAAACAGCCTCAAAGAGATTGCCAGGAATTGAAAACTTCCATTGAAAGCTTGCAAAACTGCTTCAGTGAAGCTGAAGATAGAATTTCAGATCTTGAAGACAGCATGGCAGCTACTGACTGTGAAAGGAAGGATCTCTTAAAGTCATCAAGGATCCAGGAAAAATTAATTCAACAGCTCCAAGATGAGGCCAAAAGAAATAATATCCTAATAATAGGAGTCAGTAAAACAGCATGAGGCAACACAAATGTTATCAAAAAATATTTGCAGAAATAATATCAGAAAATTTCCAAAACATGGTAAGAGATACTGAAGTGCAGTTCAATGAAGCTTATAGAACCCCACCAAGCCATAGCCCAAATAAAGCCACACCCAGACATATAGTAGTCAAGATGCCAGATATCCAGCAAAAGAACACAATATTAAAAGCAACTAGAGTAAATAAACCTATCACCTATAAAGGAAAGCCCATCAGAATCACAGCAGACTTCCCAACAGAAGCCATGAAATCAAGAAGAGCTTGGAGTGAGGTATTACAGATTCTGAAACAAAACAGCTGCTAACCCAGACTGATGTATCCTGCAAAACTGTCCTTCAAATTCAATGGAGAAATAAAATATTTCCACGACAAAGAACAACTGAAGAACTTCATGAGTGCCAAACCAACATCACAAAAAAGCACTAAAAGAAATTCTTGACAGAGAAAAAAGAGACCACAATCCCAAGAACAACAAAAGAAAGGAGACTTTAAGTATAACAAGCAGGTAAACAGATAGAAAAAATAGGAAAGCAACAACAAGTAAATAGCATGACAAGAATAAGCCAACATATAACAGCTACAACCATTAATGTAAATGGCCTCAATTCACCAGTCAAAAAAAACAGGTCGTATATCCAGGACCTCAAAGATCTCCACGTATTTTTGAGGAGTGATCAAACTGACCTCACATACTCTGGAATATTTTCTGTGCTCCCTGGCAGCAATGTGACTCCTCGGAAGCGGAAACGCTAAGCTGAGCAGGATCTCTGAGAGAATTCCAATCAGTCCTGCACAGGAGGGGGACAGAGAGCAATGAAGCAATTGACCACACGGGGCGCTGTGGGAATAGTGCCTGGGTTTTCACCGACCTAAGGTGAAGTGTTGGTTTCACATTTTATTTTGATTAATAATAAATTCTTCATGTTTGCTGAAAAGAGCAATGTAAAGTGGCCCAGCACCTCTTCACGTGTCACATCAGCGATGCCTTTGGCAATCCCATTATTTTATTGTGAATTTCGCACTTACACATCTTTCCTTTTTATTTTCACTGTCAGTATTCTCATGTGAAAGTTGGGCCTTCTGCCTCTGGAATCCCGCCCCTGGGTTTATGGCTGTTTCCCGGAGGCCCAGGAAGCTTCCTAATCCACAGAAGGTTCTCAGGACATTTTGTCACTGATTAACCCCGTAAATGAATCTTCCTCCTTTCCTTTCACCAACAGAATTCAGTCTTTCTTCTGAAATATACTGAGAAGGTTGTAGCTTTTCAGCTGTAAGAAATATCCAAGCAAATCAAACATGCTGTGTCCCCAGCAGGAGCTTGAGTAGCTGTGGGGAGTCCGCTAGGACATTGCATCGCCTGAGTTTTCTAACTGCCTTTCTGTGTTGTACAGACAAGTCAGCAGAAAGTGCATTTCCCACAGAGGCAGAAATAAAGGGTTCAGCACACTGAACAAACAGCCACTATCTGCTCACTGCAGATACAGTCACAAAACAGAGGACCAGAAACAGCAATGGCCACTCAGTGACTCAGCACTGTGGGAGGAGAAGGTGAGGCACCTGAGTCCCCGCCTGAGGAACTGCGCAGGAGCCTCCTTAGGGAATGCATGCCTCCAGTGCCTGCTGCTCTGCTCTATTTAAGTCATAGTTTGGTAAGTTATGTCCTTCTTACTCCCTTCCTCACCACTTCCTCCTTTCTTTTAGGACAAATCATTTCACTCTCTGTCTGTCTTTCTACTTATCAATCGCCCTTTCTCTCACTGGTTTTTAAATTTTCCTTTGCTTTGTAGTTCAGTTTTTCACTTTGTCTTCCTTTTCCGCTCCCATTTGTTCCTGTGGGAGGAGGCAGGTGTGTGTGTGCAGTTAGTGCTGGGAAGTGAATACTGAGGGGCTGAGTGCTCAGACATTCTCCCGGTTCTTCTCAGTTTTCTGTTATGAGGTAGGGTCTCTCTGGGAGGCTTAGGTTGGCCTCAGACATCTGGTCCTCCTGCCTCCGGCTCCTGAGCGACAGAAATTGCAGACTCCCACCACCTAATAACTATTTCTGCATTTACTGTCTCCTCTCTTTCTGCTCTGTTTCTTTTCATTATTTGGGATTTTTTAAGGGTCTCTCCTCCCATTTTGTTGTCTCAATACTTTAACTCTTTCTGTCAAAATTTAAAATATTGGAGTTTATAATCCTTTTCCCCATCCCATTTCTATAGTGATAATTATTCAGGTTTGATAGTGGGAATTGAACCTACAGTCTTTGTACGGTAGCAAGAAATGCCCCCCCCGGCCATTATATTTCAGGTTGTTCATTGCCCAGGTAAAAGTCCCTGCTCATTCTGTCTCTTAGAAAAGGCTGGTCACAGAGACACACAGCTGGTCAGCATGATGCATATTGTACAAACTGATTGGCAGTTGGCAATCATTCTGTGTCTGTGCTTCTCAGGTGCTTATCTCAGAGAAGCCCTAAACCACCCGAGATCAGGTCCTGACATGCTGGGAGGGATCATACTTAGGGCCCACCAGTGAAATTAAATCTGCTTCCAAACCATGGCTGTCCTTTCCATGTTTCTGCTTGCTGTTGCAGTACCAGGCTGCACCCCAACCTCTTTGCTTATTTTATGTTGAGACATGGTGTCACTAAGTCACTATGGTGTCCTGCTGAGGTCAAACCTGTGGTCCACCTGTCTGCCCTCACAGAATCTTTGGGCTACAGAAGGCCAACTCCACACCTGCCTGGCACTTGGGTTCTACCCTATTATTTAATTTAATTCTCTGTTAGTGGTTGTTACTACTATATGTTTACTGATAAAGGGTTAAGATTCAAACTATAGCCAGAAGTGGTGGTGTAGGCCTGTAATCCGAGCCCTCAGGAGGCTGAGGGGGGAGGATTGTTGTGAGTTCAAGATCAGACTGGGCTACAAAATGAGCTCAAGGACAGCCTGAACTACATAGGGAGATCGTGTCTCAAAAACCGATTCAAAACATACATGACTATCAAAACCTTCAGTGACACATGATTATACAGTGAATATAGGACCGGTACTTGTCATCTTTCCCACTACTGGACACTACACCACAATGGAAAATTGAAGCAGAAGGGGTATAATTTGGTTCACAATTTCAGTGGGTTTAGCACATAGATGACTCCAAGGCTCAAACATTTTGGAGGCTGGCAGCCAAAAAGGTGTTCATGGGAAGCACAGCCGGGACACAGAACCAGAAAGGAATAAACACAGAGGAACCAAGGCGACGCATCCATGAACCACCCACACTGTGCGACTGTGCTTTGCTAATGTCCTGCGATGTTCTTAATCCAACCAACTGGGCAGGCCACAGTGAGGAGTCAGAATCCATGCTTTTAAACATAAAAACCACATTTGTTCTTACACCACTGTTCTTCTCTAAGTGCAGGCACAAGCACAATTTCAAATAAATAAATAAGGACAAGGGAAGTCTCTATAATTCCCCAAATTACCTATTTCACATGTTTAAAACATTTTTAATATACATGCTAATTTCGCTCCTTTACAAAATGAGATTCTCTTAGCTCACTGAAGAGAAATTTGGGAGTTTGGGCCAGTTTGCTTCTGTTTTTGAAGAGTCCATGTGTCTGTGACTTGGGCTCTGAGTACCATTCTGGGTGGTCTTCTAGTTTTGGTACAGGGAGCATGAGCCACTGTAATTCATTCATTCCATTGTTATGATCCTTTGTTTTATATTTTCATAGAAGCAAACAGAGTACTCCTCTTTAATTTCTTAATAATGTTCACATGTAGTACATGATGCTAAATATAAACATTTTAAAAATCAATAAATAAGTAGAGTAAAATTAGCATTGATAATTGCCTCCCTCTTTAAATCTCTGATACTGTTTCAAAAGCGACATGTATAATTTTACAATTATTAAAATAGTATGTGTAATTTGAAAAGAATTAAAATAATGTTAAAGAGTAGAACAAAAGTTAATTCCTCTTGATATGATGTGACCATCCTGTGCACAACTGGAAATGTCCTCATTCCTTTAACAAAGACTCAACAGCTCCTCCACTTTTCAGAACTCTGTATTACACTTTTTTCTGGTACACAGGGTAAACTCATAGCTGTGAACCAGTGGAAAAATCAAGAGCAAGTGGCAAAATCCTCAGCTATGGTGGCAAGAATAAACACTATCACCCTGTAAATTAATTAATTAATTAATTAATTCACTCTAGGTGGATAGAAAAGGGTCAAACCAGAGCAAGAGCAAACTCCAGCAGGACCAATATTAATGACTCTGAATCTATATAGAGATTTGGGGTACTTGGTGATGAGATGTTATTTCCAAAGGGCTTCACTTGCCACAACGCAGGGGCCTCCCAACTTGAAATAGTCCTGGTGGTCCCTCTCCTGGGATGCTCCGCTCACCCCATACAGCTTTTGCAGAAATTCTAGAGCAGCATCATTAAAAATTTCTGGTCTACATTGCACCTCCAGCTGCATTCCCCATAGTTTTGTATGCCACACACGCAGAGACTGCTTGTCTGCTCTCCTGTGATTTCTGTATCCATTAAGCCCAAGGTGTCAAACCGACTAGATGAAGAAACATGTAGAAGAGTAGAAAAGCTCATTCTCTGTCTCCTGTGTGGATCAAGGAGGCCCAACCATGGGTACTACACACGCTGCATACCTCCTCTCCTCTCTCTCAATATACACAGTTCTGCTCCTGGCTGCCATGAGCTAGGAATCCTGGATCTTCACTCAACCTCTGTAATGATACATCCACCTGCAACCAGCCAACTGTGGCCTGAATACCTCAAAAATGTGAGCTAAATTAAACTCCTCTTCCTTTAAGTTACAGATGCTGGAAATTATGTACAAGTGATAGAGAACACTTACTAGTACATCCTTCCTTGGAGAACTAAGTGGAAGCCAATTACACCCACAGTACTAGTTTTCTACACAGTGGAGAAACAGCACTGATCAAGTGATGTAGAGTCCATTGTGAGAGGAAGAAGGAGCCAGGTCATCTTAGACTATGAATCCAGTGACCACTGAAATGCCTGGATGGCTGAGCATGACACAATAAATTCTGCCTTCCAGCTGAGAAACAAGTTGCAGAATTCGCACTGAGGGTCAGGGTTGCTATAAAGGACTGAGTTTGCCTTGTGTACCCCAGATTACTGCTATAAAAGTGTGGTCTGGGAAAATAACCTAATTATATCTACTGAGAAATGTAAGTCTAAGTATGAACTCATTATTTTGAAATTCATAATAGCCTACAATTTTCTCCTGCAGCAGTAGAAAACTTACTGGAAGATTATCATTCCCAAACCATGTTTACTGACATAGTTTTCAGCTCTAGTTTCCCACTGGAAGCAACTAAGTAATTTTTAATCAGCCCATATTTAATACTAGTATGGCAATAAAACTGTAAATGATACCAGCATGAAAGAGCAATTATCTCCTCACTCAGGAAATATTTTCCATTGTGCCATACACAAATGTAAAGCACCCATGTATTTAAAACACTGGCTGCATGCGAACGACTTATGTTTATATATAAACTCCTTTAGTCTACAATTATGTGTCTTCTATGATCAACTAAAGTGTGGTTAAAATGCCACTCTCCAGAAGTGGAAAGAGACAGTCTGGTTTTATTACTAGGCAGAGCACAGGAATTAGAATGTGTCAGATTTAGTGCAGTGTAACTGACAAATAGAAAGAGGAATATTTCTAATTCACACCGTGGGTGAAATATATTGTTATAATGAGAAATCTGAGCAACTCAGGTGATCGCCATTAGAGGCAAACAGAGGCTCACTGTACATCAGTGCATAACATGGATTTGTGTGGAGACCGCAGGGCAGTGTTGGTGTGCTTGATGAGATGTGCAAAGGCACAAATGCAGGGTGAGGCGAGTTTCATCTGAGACTCTCGATTTCTCATACATCATAACCACCTAGGTTGAATAAATAGAATGGACTTTAAATGGCCAGTGAAAAGCTCACCTAGTTATACAACTTGTTCTCAACTACCCACTACAATCAGGGCACTGTGATATATTATACGGACACGTCTACATTCTAGAAGTAATTTGCATATAAAAGAATATTTTACCATTTTCTTTCTAAACACAACTTTTAAACATCATACAATTCTTACACTGATGAATACATTTGTATCACTCCTTATTTTCCAGTGCTCTATACTTCTGAGAAAAATCTAGAGGAAAATGGGGACAATGCACTAATCTGAATTAATGCTGCTTCTTTCAGTCTGTCAGCACATGGCTGGGCAGGTAGATGCTGCAAAAGTAACCCTGGACCTGAGGTTGCTTCCAGCACAGGATGCTGGACAAAGTGGCAGCGAGGGATGGATTTATTCCAATGTGAGTGTACATGCGCTCCTGGGTCATGTGGTCTTGCTCATCATTGAACATAATTAAAGTAAGTCTGCAACATGGAATGCAATTACGTAGGAATGCAGAGAAATTTGTCTTTTATATTACAAAGCATAGGTGCACCTGTCAAATAAAGCCGGATGGAGGAGAGGAAAGTAAAGAGGAGGAGGAGGTTGGGACGCTGGGAAGTTGGAGGGAGGTGTTGTCGCATTGGACAGTAACGGAGAAAGTGAGGCCAACAGGGCCATACAGGAGAGAAACAAGGTGCACCCTGATGAGGGGATGGCTTTAGGATGAAGCTGCAGCTGGGCCACACATATGCCGAGTGTGGAGTTCAGGGACCAGGAGAGAGCGTGATGTGAGGCTAGAGCAGGTGAGACTCCAAGGGTGACATCAGGGCACTTTCCACAACTCATGTGGAGTTGTTGAATGAAGGCTAATATAACATTCATGACCGGATGTGACGGCAGTGAATGGGAGTAATTAAAATATTTTTCTCTCACTGTCTTCAGTATTCACTGCCTGCTCCTTCCTCAGGTGCAGCTGAGTCTCCCAAACTCTCAGAGTCCTGGAATCCTGGCTTGTTATGCTTCATACTTCTTTCTCCACTGAACTCAGCCTGATGCCCAGCTGAGTTACTTCGGTGAATAATCCCACCAGAGCGTGAGCGCCTCAGACTCATGAGAAGGAATGGGACTGACTGAAGGGGAAAACAAAGGTGCAAAGCGAAAGGGAAGTGAGCAAAATTTCTGCACACATCTCCTGCTTTCCCTGTCGGAAAACTGGGGAAACATTAAGGGTGAGGTTTACAAAGGAAATTTTTGAATCTCAGGCGTTGTTGAACTACAAAAAACTAATGGTTAGGTTTGAGCCAAAACCTGAAAATCACATTCTTGTTATTATGGCAAAAATTGGAAATGAAATCCCATAAGTATTTGACAGAGGAGCTGTGTCACAAAGGGAAAACTTTATAAATTGTAGTTTTATGGACATATTTGACCACACCTCCAGTTAAGTGCTCCCAAATTTTAATTTCATGCATGGAAGTGAAAACGTGGAAAAGGGTCCTGCTCTTGCACCTTGAAGTTCCAGAGGTATTTCCGTATCTCTTTGAATTCCACCAAATGCAAACCTTCATCTATTCAGGAATTTTAAAAAGAGAAAAGAGGCCCAAGAACCAGGTGCATGGGCAGGCAATAAAGGACCACAGACTTTGCTCCTGGTGGCCCAGAGCTGGCCACTGACCTCTCTCACATCCAGCACGCAGACAGAATTACCAGGGCAGACACAGCGCGGCCCTCACACCTGACCATCCTCCCTTTGCTCCTTTTTGCCACCCGTGCTGGTCCGTGCTCTCAGATGGATCAGGAAGGTCTCATGAGAGAGTGCCTGTGGCAGGATGGGACAGACAGGGCCAGAGCAGAAGCAGCTGTCTGATTCGGGGATTGCTGCAGAATTTCCTTCGGGGCGGATTTGCTCACTAGAGAAACTTCTCTCTGTCTCTATGATTTGTTTGTAGAGCTGTTATAAGAGTTTGATTTCCTTTCACAGTGGAACTGAAGTAGAAGAGGAGGTGCGTGGGGCTGGCACTCAGAAGAAGTCCACTCAGTGTCCTCTTTTCATGAAGATTCCTGCACCCTGACAGCAGGAAGAGAGTGCTAAGTTTCACAGTAATAAAAACATCAAATTCTCACAGTATGGAATATATGTGAGGACTCTGTCTTCTCCTCGCAGTTTCCCTAATCACTGTTCAAAGAAGCAGAGACGCAGAGGCTGGCAGTTCCCTCCCTCTAACTAACGCAGGAGCTTCTCACCCTCAAGACCAGGGGGAGCGACTAAGTGAGACAGTGGTTCTCTGGTACTGCGTGAGTGAATGAATGGTGACAAAAATAAATAAATAAACTTGAAAGTATTTATTCCTTAAGAGATATAGAAATAGCTCTGCTGCGAAATGCAGCTGAACACAATTCCACGTTTTAAATTCCAACCAGCACAAGAATAATAAGAATGGAAATAAAAATAGTGGCCCAGAGTACAGACACAACTGCGTTCACTACACAGGGTTTTGTTTGTTACCAGTTGCACCCTTACATCCTGCGCTCTGCCCATTTCCTGTGCCCGAGCTCCTCCCTGGAGAGCCTCGGACAGAGAACTGAGGACCTGAAGAATACAAAGCCATGGAGACCAACTGAGATATAGGCTTCCTTTAAACATTTTTTAAATGACAAATGACATCGGGAATTGAAGTGCAGAGATTCCTGGTACAAATTACTCTGACTGGTGCCAGCCCACACCCTGCAATAACGCATACAAAGCCCCTGAGACGGATTTTGTAACACAACCTTTACTAGACATAAATGGAGAGATTGGCTCCAGTACAAAACAGCACATGACAAAATCACACTCCACTTTCATCAGTGCAGGAATCGTCCAGGCCAAAGATAAATAATGTATCAGTCAACAGACAGACACACAGAAACACAGAGAAACACACAGAAGAGATTTCCCCTACAGATTAAGTGCAACTAACTTACAGAAGAATACATAATGGAGTGGGAGGATTCACATTCTCACCATCAGTAACACTTTTCAAGACAGAACACATGCTAGGTCTCCAAACAAGTCTTCTAAAGGAGAAAATGTTAAAGTCATATCAGAGAACTTCTCTGCTCACAATGAATTACAGATAAAAACGAACAATCACATGAAATTTAGAAATTGGACAATCCCTTTCATAATTGAGAACCTACTCTAATGTTACCATTTGCTCAGTGAGCAAAACAAAATACAACAACAAATTTAAAACAATCTTGAAACAAATTAAAATTTTAAACATCTAAAACACACAAGACCCTGAAAAGGCACGGCGAGGAGGACGATCATAGCAGTAAGTGCGTCCATCATGACCAAGGACGGACTTCACCTGAACCCAACAGTGCAACTCAAGCCCCTCAGAGCACAAGAAGGAAGCAGAGCAAAACGTGGGAGAAGGACGTAAGGACTGAAAGTCATAGTAGAAATGTCATTTAGTGCACATTGCAAAACAACTGCGTATTTGGCATAAGTTTGCCAGACTAACCAAAGAAAGAGATATAACTCAGATAATAGAAAATAGACAGGAAAACAGCAGCCTTACATTCATAGTGCAACAACACCAAAACCATTTCAGACTGCTATAAGCTATTGCCCACCAATAGTTTCACTACCTAGAGATTTGAGACGGAGCACCTCACACACTGGGTTTCTCAGCCTGGGAGGTCACCTACTCCAGGCTTTCAGAGGGGCCTCCTGCTGCCGCCTCAATGTGGTGTAAATGATCTGGTGCTCCCTGCTCAGAGAGCTATCAGGGTGGTGCTCTGCACACAGGCGTTTCATGTTCCTGAGCTCAGACATCTGTTGTGCCAAGGGTAAGGTATGATACACTAAAATATGCAGTTTTCATACAAGGAATTTAAGGTTTCCAGTTTTTCTGACTGCACAAACAATATTTTGCTTTTTATCATATATGTTAGTTAGGCAAAAATTTTAGATTCTTTTATTGTTCACATCACAACATAAAGCCATTGATTCAATGAGGAATATCTGTTACACAAGTGGAATTAGTTTACCATATCCATGGTTTAATAATGAAAAGTATTGTAAAGAAGTGCCTAGTGATATGTATGAAAGTTCATTAAAATAAATGGGAAAAAATATTGTGTTTGACTATTTGACACTTAAATTTAATGCTTTGATTTTATACTGTGTAGAAGGCATAAGTACCATACTTTTTGGAAATTGACCAGCTTTTTCCTTACCATGGATTTTACAGTCCTTTTTGTAATGGAATTTCGTGAGTTCCCAGTATATGTTTACTCCGGTAGGTTTCTGAGGCTGGGTCTGAGTAAATTTCTGTCACCAGCTAGGCTGTTGTGGAGGTCTTCACGCTGCAGGCAACATGCAGACAAAGTGGACTTTTCTGTGCCTGGTGTCTGCTTCCCTGAGTCAAGGTCCTGGGGTCTCTAGAAGTTTAAGGGGCCTAGGTGTGGGAATGGAAACACCCACCATGATTCCACTTGTCCTCAGATGTGCTGTCTGATCTGACAGTTCAGGTGTCAGGAAAAACCTCTTGAAGCCCAGGGAGACCCTGTCCCTCCCTCGCACTGTCACTGGGGGCTCTGGCACTAGTAGTTACTGGTGCAGTTGGATCTGCCAGCCTCTTGGGGAAGCTCTACAGTGGATAGGGGGCTGGGTTATCTAATCTGCCTAGCCACACTATTTGTTCCTAAAAGCTGGTTTCCGATCTTGGTGATCATGCGCGCCCTCTGCTGGTCTTGAGTGCCCCTGCAGGGTGGTTCATATTACACTGAGGTCCTCTCACTCCGTCTCTTGCACAAGAAAACACTGCTGAGTCCTCAGAGGTCGCAGAGCGCAGCTGTACGGAGAACTAGTGCTTGGCTGTGTCACCCGCGATGGAGCTGTAAAGTGTTAGTGTGGGATTTACGGAACGTGAGCTGTATGTGTGACAACTCCTAAGCAGCCTCCCCTAATGGGTGTGCCAGAATGTGTGCTCCTTGCCACATGAAGGGAATTAGTCCCTCTATGCTGAATAACTTTTCAGAAAATATCCCCTCAAATATTTTAGCGGCCATAAATAATAAATCTAGTATATTTGTTTCATATTATTTCTCCACATTACTATGATCATCACACAGATGTCCATATGCAGGTTCCAAATTTGTCTTCATAATCTTATGGGTTTGATGTCACTAGTACTGTACTTATGCATTTGTTATTCCTTGACATTCTCCCCTTCTGTCATAATTCATTTCCAACCAAAGGAATCTTCCTAGGGAGCGTTGTGCTTCCTAGAGCACACGCACTAGAGCATTGGATGAAATACTATGCGCATTTCACCAAGCAAATGAGCCCAAAGTGTGCCAAACATAGATGCAACTGATAAGAATATTTGATTCAGAGTGAAATCTGAAAAGAAGACTTTTCTGAAGTGTGTTTAATACACACACGATAGGAACAACCATCCGATTGTGGCATTGGAACCGAGATTTCCACCTCAGAGAGGATTTTTGTAGAAAGTGAATTTAGCTCTTAATGGACAAGTAAAATTGTATTTCATAACACAAGGTTTCACAGTTTGTCTGCAGAGTGCAGTGGCCCCATTGAGCCAGTTACCCCCTGCATTAGTTTACACGCTGAAAACTACAGAGATTCTATGTTTGTTTTAGAGGTGAACCAAGGGAAACACAATACTCCCAAAGTGCAGGTTTGGACTGGATAGAAATGCCGACCCCGAGGCCGGTGCCCACAAAACGGGCTAAGTGTTTAACCCACCACATGGTGCATCAGTACTAAACTAAGCTGTTACTCATGCAGGATGCCCTATGAAGACAGGGAGCCCAGGAGCGAGGAGAAAGACACCATCTACATGATGCCTGCTTCCCAGGGGCCACTGCACCTCTACAATGTCTTGAATTTAGAAATCTCATCAAGAGAAAGGAAAGAGCATTCTACACAGTCTGACCACCAAACAAGAGGAGGTAAACCTGTACAGGCTTCCTACAAATTGCTTCTGAATTCTCTAGTATTTTAAAGTAGTTCAACAACAAATTACTAGAAGTGAATGAACATTTGAATAAACTGGACTGAAGAACTTTCTGATATTTCAAAAGGCAAACTGTGGAGCATAATCACAGGTAGTGAAATATGCAAACTCTCAGTGAGGGAACCACACCACACTTAAAATTCAGGATGAAATAAATAATATTACTTCCAAAGGGGGGGTAGGAAGAGAATGCTCCATATTTAATGTAATGTAACCATTACTCTGTGTTTAAAAAAAACAGAAACAATAGCAAATAATCAAAAACAAATAATAGGAATTTCATTTACATGGTTTTGGCTGGAGCTGAATTTAAAAAATGCTTTTGTGCAGAGCCTTGTGTTGTGCCTGGAAAGAAAGGAGGTGAGAAGGCGAAACAACTTGGCCAGTGGAGTCGCATTTCCTGTGTCCACATGTCCCCCACACACACACCCTGTCTCTCTGTGACCTGACCATGGCAAAGCCCTTGAAGGGAACATTACTGTCCTGTGCTATGCAAGGAGTCTCAGCATAATCTCAGCTAACCTCATAGGGGGCACGAGCAGGTGAGGCCGGAGGAAAAGGCTAAGTGTTTTCAGAACAGGGATCATAATGCTGTGCTTTGAAGATGGAGGAGGAGGCCACATGCTAAGGAAGATGGGCAACTCCTAGAAAGAGAGAAGGTGTGAAGATGGGATCTGTATGCAGATTTCTGGAGCAACTAGCTTGGCCAATGTCTTGCCTTTAGGCCAAGGACCCGTCAGAGGTCTTGAGATGCTCCTCCCTGTGAGTGCATCTGTGACTTGGAACGCAGTGCGGGAACTCCTACCGTGTGTGGATGTGAGAGTGAAAGATATGTCAGAGGAGATTCCAAGGGCCTCACTGAGGGGCCGGGCACCTTAAAGCAACAGGTCAGGAAGAGGGTCAGAAATTTGGTGTCTGAGGCAAACTTGCGTATGCATGAACACAAGGAGCACTGACTCCATTTCCAGGTGAAGCTGCAGTGTGAAGAGATCTGTGGCTGAGTCCAGAGGGGAGAAGGCTCCATGGGAATCAAGAGTAATGAAAGGAGAGAAAGGATTCCTGTGACGAACTAAGTGACAGGTTTGAGGGAATGTGGGTGACAGAGCCAGGAATGGCTTGATGGGTGGTGAGTGTCACCCCAGTCTCTGACAGGCAGTGGGATCACCTTAGTGATCTAGAGCCTTTCGGTTGTCCCTGGTGCTGAGAACTGAGTTTAGCGTTCCTGGGTTCCCCCTGCTGGTCACGAATGGAAGTTCAGGGAGGTTTGTGTCTGGGGTCACACTGACGTCTCGCGCAGTAACACAGCCCAGTGTCTTCGGAGGTCAGGGAGCTCAGCTGCAGGGAGAACTGGTTCTTGGCCGTGTCGGCAGTGATGGAGATGCGGCCCTGGAAAGCTGCGTTGTAGTATGAGCTCCCTACCCAGTAGCCCATCCACTGTGAACTTCCCAGGAGGCTGACGGCTCCAACTCCAGTAGTAACTAGTGACAGAGCCCCCGGTGACAGTGCAGGGGAGGGACAGGGTCTCCCCGGGCTTCGCCACGCTCGGCCCTGACTCCTGAGGTGTTGGATCGGGCAGCACACCTGAGGACTAGGGGAGTCACGCTGAGTCTTTTCCTTCCCACGCCCAGGTCCCGCTAAACAACTAGACACCCCAGAACTCTCAGCCAGAGGAGCAGCCATCAGGCACAGAAGGGTCCACATTGTGTGCATGTTGCCTGCAGGTCAGAGACCTCCACACTGGCCCTGCTGGGGAATGAGATTTCTTCTGCCAGCCCCCCGTGTGATCTGCGTGTGTGTCGGTGGGGGGTGGGGGATAAGAGGTTGAGACGGTATGGTCACTGGTTCCCGAGACCTGCGGCTGGGTGATGAGGACTGCTGAGCTGAGCCTGGCACTACTGGTGGTCAGGGATTGAGCCCTGGCTAAGCTGTTCTCTGTGTTGTGAGTTTGAAGGGAATGGGGCTGGATTTGACAACAGGGCTGAGAAAATGTTGAGGGTTTCCCTCCTGTCCTTGTCAGCCCATTGTGCTGTGGCTGTAATTCCATTTTCTGGAGAAACCCTTCATGGGAGTCCTGTGCCTGGCGGCAATGCAGACTCTTCCTTGCCCGACCTCCCATGCTGTCATGGTCAACATTAATCAGATATGAGACTTTGAATCGTCATGTTGATTTCTTCTCCAGTGTTTCTGTCTACAAAAGTGGACAGTGTGCTGGATCCAATACAAGTTAATGACCTCAAACCATCCAATATTTTATCAAGATGTTGGCCCCGTCAACTCATATCTGAGAAGAGTGGCAGCAAAGCACAAGTCTGGTGACAGCCAGTGATAACAAGGCAGAGGGTCTGGGTGACACTGGCTGTGGATGCAGGTTTGTGAGGTGTTACTGATGGTCAAGAAGAGATGCCCTGACAAGAGATGGGAGACGCCCTCAAGAAGAGATGGGAGGATGGCAACCCTGACTCGTGTGGTAGAGAGAGCCCAGTACAGAGAGCCCAGGGAGGTGCCTTCAGGAAAAACAGATTTGTATTCAACTTACCAGGGCATGAATCTGAAACCATGTCTGTTCTTGAAAAGTGGGCCCCAGTTAAATGGCCAGCTGCCTTCTGGATTCCCCCACAGATGAAGTCCTGGTAACATGCAGATTTTCTCATCACAGTGTTTGTGCTGTCACTCTCAAACAGGGTCACAAACAGGAATATTCTACTCTGTGTTTGTGCCAGAGTGTGCTTCTCCACTCACCTATTGAATGACATCCTTCTTTTCAGTATGAGGCAGATAAGAATGAAGCGGCTGTAACAGTTCTCATGACGATTTTTTTTTCTGGGGAATATTGTATTTTGATGAACTTTATTTCATTTTGAATTCTCTTTTACCTGATACTTAAAAGCACTATAATTGGACATATTTTAGGGGTGCCATGTGATGTAGCAATTCATTGTGTGGTGTTTAAATCAGAGCAAATTTGTCTACATCCTCAAGAAATTTTCATGTTGTTATGGTGAAAACATTCAAACTCCTTTCTTCCACTTTGTGAAATATGCAGGGTAGTGTTGTATCTATAGCTGCCCAACTGGACAATGGCACAGCAGAGCTTCTTGCTCCCATGGACTTGTCTCACAGTAACCAGTGGTCATCCTCACTTCCACCCTTGTTTTCACATTTCTTGGGTAAATCCCTAGAACACTTTTGCTAGGTTGTGCTGTATGACAAGGACTAGCTTTGCAAATGCTGTCGCACTGTCTGGTGTACAGTTTTACCATGTTGGTTCCCACCCATCAAGAGTAAGTTCCTCCAGCTCAGCAAGTCTACAGCTTGACCTTTTCATTTTAGGATTGGATCCACTGCAATAAGAGTCATGGTATCCGTTATTTACTTTAGTATTTACTTTGCAGTTCCCTCACTACCGAAAGGATGGGAGGTAAGTTTTCAAGTGCTAATTTCATTTGCATATCTTGCTTAGAAATGTGTTTTCCAGATACTTGTTTTTTTCTTTTTGGTGAGTTTGAAATATCATTCTTGATTTTGGATACAAGTTCTTCATCAATGTTGTTTTCCATTGTACAATAGAGTCTTGCATACATCAGATTTTAATTATGATTAAATTCTGCTTACCAATTTTTTCTTCCATGAAGTTTTCATTAAAATTGCATGTAAGTATTAAAGCACACCAAAATAAATCTAGATTTCCTCCCCCATTGTGTTTTCTAGAACTTTGATGGGTTATGACTTGGCATTTAGATCCCTAGTTCCTTTGGAAGTAATTGTGCATGGGGGCGGTGGGGGAGGCACAGAGTTTTTTCTTCCTGTCTCTGTGTGTGCATTTTTATTGCAACCAACCTTATGCCACTTGTTGAAAAAGCACTTATTTGCTAATAAATTTCCTTTACCCTCTTCTGCAAGGTCAGTCAGCTTTCTATCCCTTTGAGTATTACTGGAAGTGCAGCTGTGGAATCTTATTGCAATAAGGTATTTAATTTTGAGGAAGTAACAATTTTTTATGGTACCTGTATCATATTATATCCCACAAAATAACAGGATTCCGTTTTTCCCACAGCACTGACAAGCTTTGCTAACTTATATTTTTTATCTTAGTTGCTAGGATAATTTGAACCTAAATTGCGTAGGATTTTATTTCCATTTTCTTGATGTCTACTGACGTGGCATCAGACTCTGCACCTCAGACTCTTTGCTCTGAAAGGCCTCTGGAGTTGCCCAGCCAAATCAGGAGTGCAGCATTGCAGGCCAAGCTGAAGCCTGTTCTGTTTCT
This sequence comes from Dinomys branickii, assembly GCA_004027595.1. Taxonomy (NCBI): domain Eukaryota; kingdom Metazoa; phylum Chordata; class Mammalia; order Rodentia; family Dinomyidae; genus Dinomys; species Dinomys branickii. Next base: position 6,443 of record PVLD010024003.1, on the reverse strand, counting down.
ATTCTATTCCAGACCATTTGTGAATCTATACGCATAGGCATTTATAGTACAGCATTGTAGCATCTCATTCTGTTTGAATAAAGTGTACCTGAATTTCTTCTATGAAACATTAGTGGTTTACCTTTATATCTGCTTTGGATGCACATTTACAACTTGTCCTATGAAATCAAGGTGGAGAAATTACCCAAGTTGCAGTGTGGTGATATTACGCGCTTAGGCTTTATCCGTGATGAAGTATTTGGAAGAAATTCAGAGGTTTTCCTTTCAACCTAAATAATGAATAGGAAGGAAGGAAGGAAGGAAGGAAGGAAGGAAGGAAGGAAGGAAGGAAGGAAGGAAGGAAGGAAGGAAGGAAGGAGAGAGAGAAGAAAGGAAGAAAGAAAGTCTCAATTGAAACCATTTGCTTATAAAACAGAAACACAGACTAAGCACTGTGAAAACCGAACCATAAAAATAAGTATCTGTCTTCTTTAAGATGGCACATTGTATTTGGAGACTCTGAAAAGCTTAGAGAGAGGGTCTTGTTTGGACTCAAGATTCAGAATGCACAGTGCCAACATTGGCTTCAAACTGAATGATTATGTTTGGAAAATTTATGGAAAATAATCATGACTTATGATACAAGGTATTTTTCTTCTGATTATGGTTGGGTTGCAGAATTTTCCAATCCTGATAAACAGTGATGACTCTGGGGAAAGTATTGAAATATTTGCTCTAAGACATTCAGGCAGAGTGCCTGTGTCTCCTGCTGACAGTAGATCAACAGGTGCATGTGAGGAAACCCCAAGGGCTAGGGAAGAACCACACAAAGGATCTGAGTGACCAAAAGCTGGAGCTGACATGGGGCAGGAATAGATTCTGTTCCCCAAACACAGGCATGGAATCGTGCACAGTGTTTGCCTTCAGCAAGCATGCCAGTGAACTTTTCTCCTCAAATGTTAAATAAAACACAGACTGTGTCATGAACAGTGAATCTGAGGTAGGATCACATCAGCTGTGAGGAGAATACTTCTTTCTGCTCTACTCTGAATGAACTATTCACAAAATCTCCTATTTATACCTTCCTGAAAAGTTCACACTCGCAGATATATTAGGTAGAAGAACTCATGCAGCATTCCCATTAATGAGAAGGTTTGTCCTTCAACGTCTCTGCTGTCTGCTGGTTTTCTAGCTGGTCCTGTAGCCCTGTGGTTGAGGGAGACCCAGGAAGGAGAAATGTACAGTCCACCTGCTCCACCCAGGAGCCCCCTGCTGTCTGTTGTGTGGACTGTACAGCCTGAGATATTTTCTCCCCACAATCAACTTGTGGAACAAAACCAAATCTAAATCTACTGGAACTTTCATCTTGCCTGACCTTGCTATACGACATTATCTCAAGTGTCTTTTCCACAACACTTTCACTTTTGCTTTTTTTTTCAGAAATAAAATACAAAAGAAATATATACTTTTGCATAAAATGTAAAAATCTACAAAGTATATCCCCTTAGACTTTAAGCACTATGTGACGCAATTGCTAAAACTTCAATTTCCTGTCCATTATAAATGTTATTTTATATCCATCTTTTCCAGGAAACGTAACTCAAGCATTAACATGAAAAAGCCTGAGGTCAAATGATTGTGGAAGGAATCTTCCTCCATCTACCTAAGAACCTCCTTTTTTCATCATGCAATTGTTGAAGGGTTGCAAATGTTATCAATGTTTTAGAGAAAATGTCCCAGCTTCAGAATCAAAAGAGACCAGGATCTGCCACCTGTTGCAAATTTCCAGCGAGGGAGAGGAGCAATGGTAAAGGGCAGAAATACAGCACTGAGCATGGCTGTGCAGGGAGGAGAGACAAAGAGGTGCGCCCTCTGCTTCTGACAAACACATTGAGGTTTTGCTGAAAAGGAGAATAAAGCAGAGGCTGCGGGTTTGGGTATTTGGTGAGTAAGCACAGCTGGAAGGGTAGGTATTATGGCTTGTACCTAGATATCTCCTAAACATCTCAGCACTCAGGTAGGACTTTTGGGAGGTGGCTGGCTATGTGTGTGTCATGCCAGATTAAGGTGATACTGCATTAAGAAGACTGTGTAATAACTAAATTAATTTAGTTTAATTCTGGATTAAGGTGATACTGTATCAAGACTGTGTAATAACTAAATTAATCTAGCTCAGTTCTGGGTGTGGATAACGGAAACCCGACCCTGGGTATGGGCGGCAACAATCAACAATGAACAGGTTTGTGTCCTGGAGAGAAAAAAAAAAAAGAGAAACAGCCCATGGCAGGGCAGGCAGAAAGCAGTAGGAAAAAGCAGCTCTGTTGCTTTCTGACTGCCCTGCCATGGACTGTTTCGCCTTTGCCATGCTGCCCTGCCGTGGAGATAGCTGATCATAGACTGACCTCTACAAACTGTGAGCTAAGATAAGCTTTTTCTCCTTTAACTGGCAAGTATCAGGTGTCATTATCACAGCAATGAGAAAAGTAAGTCAGACAGCGGTAATCCTGGTGATGCTGTCATCTCATTCATCAGTATCTCAGGACTGGTTCTCTGCGATTCTTGGGGAACTGTGATCAGTTGAGGGTCAATTTATTTATCGCTGTATAAGGGTTGAATGGACAGCCTCTGTTCTCCTGGGGTAACTGCTCCTGCTCAGGGAGTGCCTTTGGTTCGAGCCATGGTGTGGTTTCTCCCACTTGGGCAAACAAAGCATGGGATGATCAGTTCTATCAGGTTCCCAGGAGTCTGGGTGCAATTTCAGTCTCTGCTTTCAGTCTCTCCTTACAGCATTGTCTATTGATGAGACTTGCTGCTCTTTAATCCAAGGTCATTCAAAGTGACAGAAAAGAGGGGTAGAGAAGTAAAGATAAGTTAAGCATACAACAGAAGTTGTAACCAGACACGTGGAATCAGGGCAGCTACTGGGCACTGCTGCAAATCCTCCCTTTCACTGTTCGTTCCATTTCCATGGGAGAGAGTTAAAGATTATTTTCTTTAGTACCTTCTTCCTGATGGAAGGGGGTCACTATAGAAACTTCAGAATAAAAGATCCCCATAGAGAGGAATCTTTCTTGTGCCTTTTTCAGAGCCATAAGCATTTTCATGTTGGTAGAAAGGTGGCAGCAGCAGCAGCAGTGTTACAAATGCAGTCAACCTAACATCAGCCAAAGATGAGAAATAGAAGAAAATCAACACTGCTGACATTAAGAATGTACCTCTCCATATGAGCAAAGGACCTTCGTGATGACGATCAATAAGAAGCAGCCCTGAATAGGGTTTCAGTGAACCATTTGGCTTTTCACGGTTACTTGTGAGTCTGTCGAAGGCCTAGACTCCTAATCTGGAGATGGGCGATGGACCCATAGAAAGTGAACCTTTGTGAGTCCCTAGTCCCCGGTAGGGCCTATAACGATAGATGAAGCTGGAAAGTCTCAAAGCATAAGACAAAGTCAAAGCCAAGACATCTGGATCAGATCTCAGCTAGATAAAGACTGTGGCCTCAAGCATCTCGCTCCTGGGTAGATTAATTTAATACCTTACTTGAAGAAGTTCCTGAGTGGTTCCACCCTTCCTGAGTACTCCCCTCCCTTCTTTTGGTAATTAAATAAATACAGGCTGCATAGAGAAGGTTGTGGTCTTAGCCCCAAGAGAATCTTCTTTCTTTTTCTTTTTTGAAATTGCAGTGGTTGAAAGAAGGCTAGTATTCTCAAGTTTGGTGTTCCCTGTAGTAGACTACAAAAACAAGTAAGAGTCACAAGCACGTTAATATAATCAGTCCACTGCAGGATCCAATATGGGTCTGTTGGTATCAGATTTTACCACTGGTTTGAAGATCTCATCTGTTTATGGCCACATGTTCCAGGATGGCATCCATAATGATGATTTATGATGAGTTATGTACACTCTTTATGAGGTGGATCTGGTGGATCCTGGTACAAGGAATCTAGCATATTTATTGTTGATTACATCTGTATGGTTACTTGGAGTTTGACAATCTCTAAGCAAGAAGAGCCAATTTTTGGAGGGGAGAAATTACCATTACTATATTGTTGTTTTACACATCTTGTGGTTATATTTTTCTGCTGGGTTTTTAAAACTAAGTTACAGTGAGACCTGTGTTAATTAAAATTAACTTTTTGCTATCAAGGTCAGCTAAATCTTCTCAGGATTTACCTTGGAACCATGTACAGTACTCCTCCGTTCCTCTGTCAGTGTCAGCCCTCTGGATGAGTCACAACCATTGCTTGACCAAGTTGCTCTCTTTGAAAGCTTGGGAGAGTATTTTTCTCCTAGTGACTCTCCTTAGAATCACTTTTGTCTGTGGTCCCACGGTATCATTGACCAGAAGAGCAGGGACTCAACCAAGTTAAAGGATGTTGCAGCAAAGGTTCTCTTATGTTCTGGGTCTTCATTGACCTTAGGAGAGCTAGGGCCAAAATATTGACTATTCTCTTAGCCCATGTATATTTTTAAATTTGGTCTCCAAACCTCAATGGTTGAACATCCAGAAGAGACGGTTAATAGCGCTACCTTCTAGTGGGAACACCTTGAAATATAAAGTACAGCCAGAGGACTGTTATGTTTTTACCAACCAAGAATGTTCTAGTAATTGAATCCCTGTAGAATGTTAACAGACAACAGTTACATAGTTTTACAGAGAAAATTTGGCATCGAAGTCCATCATACTAGTTTAGCATAACAGTCATGATGACGTATTTGAAATACATTTAAATCTCCATCTTGTAACAGAGTAACATTTTTAGTCAATCATCCCTACCTAATACATAAAAAGCTCTTACCTAATTTGTTGTTCTTTAATTGGATGTCATTGAATTTTATAACATTGCCTGGGCTGTTCAATATTTACATATCTCTAAATGTAGTGGCACATATATAGCGTACACATCACATAGGTTTTTACTAAAAATTATCATTTGACTGATGACCTTGTATTAGATTAACATTAATTTCTTGTTACAAATATCTAGGCTACAAGAGAAAGGCAGATATTTATCACTATAAACAATCCCAGTTTTACATGTAGGATACTATCCATTTGGAAAGCATGAATACATCATGAAATTAGCAGTAATGAATTGTCATTGTTTTGTTCAGTTTTGTACAAAGAACATCTTATAATAAGAAAACCTTATTGTCTTATTTTTTTTTGAAAATTTAACCTTTTGAACAACATTTATTGGGGTGTCTCCCAAAAACCTACAGAGATTATTAGAGCTTCCCATTAATGAACAAAGACCGGAAGAATGTTTCCAGGCAGCTGCCGATTATTCATCAGTCAGAGTCCTCTCCAATAGGTTCTTCTCACCCTAAGGGATTTTTGTTTAATTTTCTTAATAATTTTTGATAACCCATGAAACTGCAATATCAATACATAGCACACTAAATTTCAACAATGTGACACTCTCAAGTCATAATATATAAATAATAAACATGACTATTTTTTATTTTAAAAAGATAAAAGCACAAAAACATATTAACAAACAGACACAAATTAGCATAAGAAATAGTACAATCAAAGCTGATTTACAGACAAGGTGACATGGACTCAACAATGGTTGTTGCTTTACCTATTGATATCTTGGAAGTGTATATACATGAACACAGATACAGACATACGAAATTGGTCAAACAATTAATCATCTCAACAACAGAAAGACACAAAAAACAGAAAACAAAAGACAAAAAATAAAATAAAATAAAATAAAAACCAACAATAGTTGCTGCTTTGCATATCGATATCTTTGAAGTGTGTGCTCAGGATAACACATACAGACATACAAGATTGATCGAATAACCCATCATCGATTATTCCTTAGCATTGATTGATATAATACACTAGTAGAACCATGTTAGCCCTCCTGCACATATGTATATACATATACACATACATAGATTTTTGCCTCTCTCTTTTCTCCTTTCCCTCGTCCCATCTGTTATTTGAACAGATTGCCTTCATGTCTCTTAGTTTATATTCCCACCCTCAGGTTCTTACACCAATGATACAATACGTTGCCTGCATATGTACCGCTGATTTATTTCACTTATGAGGATGGACTCCAGTTTTGACCACTTGCCTACAAAGTCCCCAAAACTGTCTTTCTTTATAGCTGAATAATATTCCATTATATAAAAATGCCACAATTTTTTAATCCAGTCTTCTGTGGATGGACACTTGGGTTGCTTCCACATTTTAGCTATTACAAATTGCGCTGCTATAAACATGGGTGCACATATATCAGAATGGTATGATGTTTTCAGATCTTCTGGGAAAATACCCAGAAGGGGAATAGCTGGTTTGAATGGAACCTCTAGACCTAGTTTGCGGAGAAATCTCCAAACGGCTCTCCACAGTGGTTGCACCAGTCTGCATTCCCACCAGCAGTGTAATAGAGTCCCTATTTCTCCACAGCCTCACCAGCATCTGTTATTGGATGACTTTTTCA
>PVLD010024002.1:16327-26415 GCA_004027595.1 Dinomys branickii | reverse complement strand
CGGGAGTCGCCGGGGGGCTGCACCGGCTCGGGAGGCGGGAGGGACCGAGGCGGCCGCGCTCCCACTGCACTTGGACCGAGCCAAGCTTCTTCCCTGCGCGGATCGTCCCTGGCTCCCAGCGTCTGGGGCTTTCCCACGTCTCGCCCCGGCAGCCTGGTCCGCCCTACCACATCTCCCCCGGCATCTCAGAGAAATACGCCCAGTTTAAACTTCCCAGCCGAGGTCCTGGCATTCACGCTCGCCAAGTCTGTCTCGAGCTGGTGGTGTTTATCAAGGAGGTTCACTCCCTTGCTGCTCACCTGGTCGCCATCTTCCCCGGATCAGTAGTATAACTCTTAACGATCTCTTGTATGTGTGTGTGTATATGTGTGTGTGTGTGTATATATATATATATATATATATATATATATAATAGTTTTCTTTTCCCTTCCTTTACCCCACCTGGTTTCTCTTTCCTTTAAACAGTTTCTTCCCATTTCACAATATCTTTTGTACATTTTGGATCTTATTTACTCTTTTAGCTTCTCATACTAATGAGACAATATGATGTTTACACATGTGGGTCTGGTTTATTTCACTTGTGAGTATGGTCTAATCTTGGTTACTTTTCTCTTGTTGCTGGGACAAAATACCTGATGCTCAGAGTTAAGGAAGGAAAGGTTTATTTAGCTCATAGACTATGGAGGTTTCAGTCCATACTTGGCTGGCTCCAAGGCAGAGTGGCACATGGCAGAGGGCAGCAGTTCATGGCAGCAGAAGATAGCAAAAGCAACAAGAGCAAAAAGGGAGGAACAGCAGAGAGCAAGCCTCTTTCCCTCCCTTATATTGTATGCAGGCTGCCCACCCTAGGGCGGGTGTAGCACTCACACCCATAATCCCAGCCTTGGACCATGGATCAATAATAAACTCTAGAAGCCTGTGCCATGACTGCATGAGGCTTTGGGGGGACATCTAGACACAAACCATAACAGGGCTCAAAGTTGCATCCATTTACCTAAAAAGTCTCCAGTTTATCCTACTTATGGCTGAGTAGTACTCCCTTGTATAAAAAGATCACATTTTTTTTATCCATTCCTTGGTTGATGGGCATTATGGGTTGTTTCCAAGATCTAGCTATTGTAAATTGTGCTGCTGCAAACATGCATGCACATATATTGCTGTGGTATGATGTTTTTAATTCTGGGAAGATACCCAGAAGGGGAATAGCTCTATCAAAGAAAACCTCTAATCCTAGTTTTATGAAGAATATCCACACTGATTTACACAGTGGTTGCACTGGTCTGCATTCCTACCAACACAGGAGAAGGGTTCCTTTTTTCCCATAGCCCCTCCAGTAGTTGTTATTGGTTGATTTCTTGAAAATAGCCATTCTTTCTGGGATGAGATGGAATCTCAGTGTTATTTTTATTTGCATTGCTCAAATGACCCATGATGCTGATTGAACATTTAAAAAAAATATTTATTTGTTGTTTTTATTTCTTCATCTGAGAAATGTGTATTCATCTCAGATGCCCATTTTTGAATTGGGTCTTCAAATTTGGGAGGTCTGATTTTATTTTATTTTATTTTATTTTATTTTGAGTTCTATATATGTTCTCAATAGTAATCTTTTGTCTGTGGAACAGCTGTCAAACATTTTTTCCCACATTATGGGTTGTCTCTATACTCTGTTAGTGATTCCTCTTACTGTGCAAAAGCTTTTTAATGATGGAATCCCAGTTGTTGATTCTTTGTGATAGTTCCTGTGTGATTGTCTTTGCCTGTATCAGTGTCTTCAAGAGTTTTATGTATTCCATCTTCCAGCACATTTGATGTTTCTGTTTTAATATTTAGATGTTTGATACATTTTGGATTTAGTTTAGTGCTTTGGTGATATGGATGCCCGGGGTTGCATCTTATTTAAGTGTCTCTTCACTTTCTTTTCTTTTTTTTTAAGTTTGATTCCTGGGTTGATGCTTATAAAGTGCCTATGGGGGGTTGCTTTTTTGCTAGTATTTAGAACTCTTAGGAAATGACTACTTCTTTGTGGTATCTTGCAGTACTTTTTGTAATGTTGGTTTGGCACTCATGAAGTTCTTCAGTTCTTTGTCGTGGAAATATTTTATTTGTCCATTGAATTTGAAGGATAGTTTTGCTGGATACATCAGTCTGGGTTGGAAGTTGTTTTGTCTCAGAATCTGTAATACCTCGCTCCAAGCTCTTCCTGATTGCATGGTTTCCGTTGAGAAGTCTGCTGTGATTCTGATGGGCTTTCCTTTATAGGTGTTCTGTTTTTCTCTAGCAGCTTTTAATATTGTGTTCTTTTGCTGGATATGTGGGATCTTGACTATTATATGTCTGGATGTGGTTTTATTTGGGTTAGGGCTCATTGGAGTTCTATATGCCTTGTTTACCTGCACATCAGAATCTATTACCATGGTTGGGAAATTTTCTGCTATTATTTCTGCAAATATTCTTTCTATGTCGTTGTGTTGCCCCTTGCTGTTTCACTGACTCCTATTACTTGGGCATTATTTCTCTATGCCTCATCTTGCAGCTGTTGGATTGATTTTTCTTGGATTCTCGATGACTTTAAGAGATCCTTCCTTTCACGATCACTGGCTGCCATGCTATCTTCAGGATCTGAAATTTTATCTTCGGCTTCATTCAAGCGGTTTTGTAAGCTTTCAGTGGAAGTATTCATTTCCTGGAAATCTCTCTGAGTCTGTTTCATGTGTTCTAATTCATTCCTAAATTGCTCACGTAACATTTCCATTTGTTGCTTATGTTCATCTATTTTTTTATCTGTTTCTTCTCTATATGTGCGGAGCATTTCTTCCATTAGTATTTTCATTTCATTTTTTGCCTGAGAGATTATTTCTGATTTGATCTCTTCTGAGGCCTGATGGAGTTGTTGCTTTACTTCAGATGTGATTATTTCAGAAATTTCAGGTATGTGGCTTCCTAGTTCTCCTATGTCATTGTCTCCTGTACTTGTTCTGGGTGGAGCTGAGTTCTGAGGCTGCATTTTGCTTCTACGTTTTGTCATTTTGGATGTCAGATGAAAAGTGCTGACCTACATGGTACCCAGGCAGCTCACGAAGGACTCTAGGGACCCTAGTTTACCTGGATATCAAACTTATCCAAGATAGTAGCAGACTGTGGACCACTGGGCCCAGGAACCCCAGGCAATTGCTGGGGTGCACGGCTTAGACCGTACCTGCGGTGGTGGGGGAATGCTGGGCTTCGGTACCAGGGTCTCCAGGCCACGGATGGAAAGTGTGTGGGCCTCAGCCTTGAAGCCGGTGGTGGCTAGGCAGGGGCCACGCTCTGGGATCCTCAGGTAGCTGGTCAGGGGAGAGCAGGCCTCACCTCCCAACCGAGAGGACCACAGAGCCTGAGGCTGTTTCCATGCTGCAGGCCTCGCCCACCAACAGAGATGGGCCCTCCCAGTCTGAGCTCCTTCCCTGCCTGAAGGCGCAGGGCAGAGCACACATGCAGGCCTCACCTGACAAGGGTTCTGCTTAAAGGGCTTCTTGGTATCTTCCAGATGTAGCTGGTTTTTGGGTTTTGAATCTGTTGCAAGACCCTACCTCTTGAATTTATTGGGGATGAGAAGTTACTGCCTGCTTGACCCCAGCTCTGGTTCCTTGGCACTGTGCCACAGTATTTTCTATCACCCTTAGTCAGTCTCAGTCTTGGAATACTAGGAAGATTAGCTGTTTAGCATAGTTATGCCACTTTTGGCTATAGTGGTACCATCGGCAATAAGAACAGCATCATTCACAGCCTAGAAAATGACAAAGTGAGGTTACCATTAATTTACCATCTTTAACCATATGAACTGGATTTGTGGTTGTATAACAAAATAAAAAACAAACAAGACAGTTACATACATTAAAGAAGCCCTTAATATGTCCACTTTACCCTTGGGTTGAAATTTAAAAGGGCTTAGGGAGACAACAGAGAGGGAGAAGAAGAGGAAGAGATTAGAGGTGAGGCTGGAGGACAAAGGGGGACCATGCTAACTTTGGGAAACTGATGTAGAAGACCGGAGGGAAAGAGAGAAGGAAGAGATTACAGGAAGAACAGAACAGAACCATAGCCATAGAAAGGCTACAAACCATATTCACATTCATATAAAAACAAGAGGAAACAATGAAGGAGGAAAAAAATCCCTAAAAACAAAAACAAAACCTCAACAAGAGCAACAAATGAGAGAAAAAAGAAAAAAAAAGTCCACTGCTAGGTTTGTCTCTGTTGTCACTGGTAGACATGTGGAGACGAGTCCAGATCTGTGTTGATTTATCCCAGCAAGCCAGCAGTAGCTTTTTGGCAGCGTAGTGGCTTCTCCTGAAGTTCAGGCTATATTTTGGCCATGGTGCTTGAGACCAGACTCATTGAGCCTGCAGCATTAGCTCATCTTCTGTGGGCCTGAACCCAGCTGGGAACTGCTAGAGGGAGCTAGCAGCTCCTCTTGAGTTCTGAGCTCAGCTGGCCCCTCTCCAAGATGACTCCTGGTCAGTAGCTCTCTCCTGCAGAGCAACCAAGCCCTGAACACTCACTGCCAGCTAGCGCAGTCCTTTAAGTCTGCTGTACCTGTCCACTGCTGTGGCTGTCCATGGAGGTCTCTGGGGTCGCCAGCAGTCACCGTGTGTCTGCAGGCTTGAAATGCTCTGAGAGAAGGCTGTCCTGGCTTCTTCATACTTTCTTGAATTTTCTCTTTTCACTCTCTCCATGGCCTTCAGTTCTCACTTTTGATCTTTCCTGGGTCCAGGGGAAACACTTCCTTCCCTCTTGTCTTCCTCACATTGCTATATTCCAGCGCCTGGATGGCGACTCTCAGAGAGGCTTTCTCTGCCGCTTACTACTCTGCCATCTTGGTGCTCCTCCTAAGTGGTGGAGTTTTAAAATCAGTAATATTTCCAGAATTATAATTCCAGTAGTAGTATTAAAATCAGTGCTGTTTCCAGTAGCAGTAATTTCAATGGGTTAACCCTAGTCTGAAAGCAAACGTCTAGTATGTTTTGAACTATTCGATCAAAAGCCTACAGTGATGAGTGGTTTTGAGGCCCAAAATCATTCCAGATTTTCAGAGATAGCAATTACTTTGTCAGATTCATTGTAAGTGGAGATTTTAGCTATTTGTAGTATGACATTGGTTTCCTATATTATAATTTGATTATGCTTTGGAGTGAAAGTAACAGGAAAGACTGACTTTTGTTTTCTTAAACAAAAAGCGACTCCTTATTTCACATACGAGAAGTTCCTAATTCCCAGTTCTCCTGGCCAGGCAGCCCCAGCTGTGACTGCAAGTGTCCAGGAAAGACACTGCCTCTTCCTCTGGCTTACTGTGGGACCAGGCAAACATTTTATGAAAACTTTGGAATCTTGTTGACAGAGCTGAGTCAATTCCTCTTCTAATCCAACTTTCAGCAAAGGAAAAGTTACTTCTGTGATTAGTTGCTGTTAATCAGGATCACCCTGGAGCAGGGCAGAAGGGGAGGGTTAACCTTTCCCAGAGTCATGCTGGAGAAGAAAGGCTCTGTATCTCTGTCTCCCTGTGTTCCTGTCTCTCTGTCCCTGTCTCTCTTGGTCTGTCTCATCTCTGATCTGTGACTATAGAATCACAGTTCTGTAGCTGTGGAATATGGAATAGCTATCACAGAAGTAGCCAACCAGGTCTGACAAAGAGAATTTTGATAAAGGTGACCTTCCAAGTGTGAATGTACTTGAGTGCTATTATAATACTAGTGCTGATTTCATTCTGTAGACTTGCTGAGATGAAAACCTTTTATGCACTGAATAAATACTTTTTATATATCTAAGAAGAGCTCACCAAAATAATAAGTGTATGACAGTAAAACCTGGGGATCCTCATTGAATTTTAATCACTGGTAATCTGTGCACATCTCATTACTCATATCCACCAAGATCCCACAGTAGCTTGCTTTGAAACTTGTTCATGTTAGTAAATTTTGCTGTAAGTGGTCAACCAGATTAGAAACATTGAATGCCCGCTTGCTGTAGGTACTCCTGCTGCCTGACTGGACACCACTGAGCTAAAAGCATCCCCGTGGGCGAGTCACTGTTGATTCGGGCCACTCCAGCCCCGTAATCCTTCCTTTATGATACCCATTGTGTGCCCTCTGTCCTGCCCCCTGCTGTGCAGTGTAGCCGCCCAGCCCCCTTAGACCTAGCTCACCTGCTCTGATGAAGTAATCTCTGCATTTGTTGCCCCGCTTCTTTGTCTATGTATCTTATGTTTTAGAGAGGTTCTTGCCATCTTTGGAGTAACTCAAAGGCTTCACTCTAATGGTATTTCGGGCAGATTGAAGGACAGGGCAGGATTCTGAGTATAATGGTTCTTAAACACCAGTGCAAAAAAGTATTACTTGTAACTGCTCCTCTTCCGGGATAATTGGCGCCCATGAACTCATACTTACAGCAGACTTCTCTAAGAGATTCCAGCCACTCAAGCAGTAATCATTTAGTGGAAGAACAAAATCAAACCCTAGATTAATAACTAGTGAAATTTACCAATATTAATCATGAAAGCTTCTAAATTTTCTGATTAAAAACAAGATACAAAAAGTCTCTCTTTTTACCGAAATTATTGTGTAGTCATTCGCGCTGGTACCCCTGTCTCCTGAGTTACCTTTTCTCCTGTTACTTTCTGTCTCTCTGGCTCTAATTATTTAGTATACATGCATCGAAGCGAGCACCCTCTAGGTCTAGGTTTTATGTGGGTCTAATTCATACCTGCTCATTTTGAATGTTCTTTTGCTCTCTGTGGTCCCATCTGCTTGTTCTCTTCATGCTTGTAGTTCAGACCATAATGGATCATAAAATAGCCTCACTCCTCATTTTGTTAAGTACTTTGTATTTAAAATGATCAATCACACAAACTTCCTAAACTTTATCACATGAATAGTCTTCAAAACCTGTGGCGAAATAGCTGTGAAGCAGTCCTAGCATTCCTTCCTTCCTTCTTCTCTCCCTCCCTCCTCCCTCCTCCCTCCCTCCCTCCCTCCTTCCCTCCCTCCCTCCCTCCTTCCTTCCTTTTCTGTCTCTCTGTCTCTCTCCCCCTCCCCCCTCCCCCTTTCTCCCTTTCCTTTCCCCTTCCCCTTCCTCTGCCTTTCGCTTTTCCCTTTGTTCACAGAGGTCCTGGTTAACTAGCAACACTTGGCTGTGGATAAGAACACCAGAGGGTTTGAGAGAAATAACAGATGTTGTTCTGTGCCTCCCACTTCACAGATCACCTTGGGAATCACACTGCTAAGATGGAGTGGCGCGGGTCCCCCATGTACACTGCTGGCAGCTACTAGGCAATGTCTGACGGTCCTTTTGGTACCCACACCGGCTGTTCTCACAGCCATGAATGAGACGGAAAGCTTCCCCTCCCAGGACATTTGCCTTTTGTGCCTTTTATCCCAGCTAAACAAAGTCAGTTTTTTTTTTTATTTTAAAAAATAAAAGCACAAAAACATATTAACAAACAGACACAAATTAGCATAAGAAATAGTACAATCAAAACTGATTTACAGACAGGGTGACATGGACTCAGCAATGGTTGTTGCTTTACCTATTGATATCTTCGAAGTGTATATACATGAACACATACAGACATGCGAAATTGGTCAAACAATTAATCATCTCAACAACAGAAAAACACAAAAAACAAAAAACAAAAGACAAAAAAAAATCAACAATAGTTGCTGCTTTGCATATTGATATCTTCAAAGTGTATGCTCAGGATAACACATACAGACATACAAGATTGATCGAATAACCCGTCATCAATTATTCTTTAGCATTAAGTGATACATTACAATAGTAGAACCTTGTTAGCCCTCCTGCACATATGTATGTACATATATACATACATACATTTTTGCCTCTTTCTTTTCTCCTTTCCCTCATCCCATCTGTTCTTTGTTTTTGAACAGATTTCCCTCATGTCTCTTAGTTTATATTCCCACCCTCAGGTTCTTACACCAATGATACAATACGTTGCCTGCACATGTACCGCTGATTTATTTCACTTACGAGTATGGACTCCAGTTTTGACCATTTGCCTACAAAGTCCCCAAAACTGTCTTTCTTTATAGCTGAAGAATATTCCATTATATAAAAATGCCACAATTTTTTAATCCAGTCTTCTGTGGATGGACACTTGGGTTGCTTCCACATTTTAGCTATTACAAATTGCGCTGCTATAAACATGGGTGCACATATATCAGAGTGATATGATTAAACAAAGTCAGTTTTCAGTGTGTCATCCTCTTTCACTGTTTTCCTCACCTCCATCATAGCCACATATTACAGTTACCTGCACAAATTTGTAATGTAGTTTAAAGAACTTCCAGTACCTGGGCCCATCCCAGACCAACCAGCATTGCGGTTTCCCAGTGTGTTCCCAGGACCAGCAGCAGCGCCTCGGGAAGTGGTCGGAAAGGGACATCCGGAGTCCTCACCAGATCCACTGGCTCAGAGTCTTTGATGGACAAGTTGCAGGAACCTGCTTGAATAAGCCCTTTTGGTGATTCTGACTTATGTTCAAGCTTGAGAATCACTCGTCTCATGTTTTTTCCTCCTTACATTCACCTGCTCCCATTTCTTCCCGTTACCTTAATGCCTTCCAGACCTCAACCCGGAACCTGTACCCCGCCCTACCACGCCCCTAGGAACTTTTTTAAAGTTCAG
This sequence comes from Dinomys branickii, assembly GCA_004027595.1. Taxonomy (NCBI): domain Eukaryota; kingdom Metazoa; phylum Chordata; class Mammalia; order Rodentia; family Dinomyidae; genus Dinomys; species Dinomys branickii. The sequence continues at coordinate 17,730 of PVLD010024002.1, read as the reverse complement.
TAATCATTTTTTTCACTCGTATTCTAATAAACATAATTTCTCCTAGATAAATACTGTCAGAGACCACTGACCAGTTTGTTTGTTTGTTTGTTTGTTTTTGAATATGTTTGGTCATTCTGTGTTAGATTAAAGAAGATTCCTGTTGGGCCTTCGGTAGCTTTCTCTGACCTGAAGTGTTTGCTCTTTAGCTGAAAATACCATGCCTTAGCCTCTCAGTTGGTCACCAGGGGTTTATTTTGCAATAATAGGGACATGGCCATGGCACCAGGCTGTTTGGGAGGTTAGATTCGGTACTAGGTGCGAATTTGCAGGGATTTGTGATACGACAGGGGAGGAAAAACAGCTCAGCAGAAACCCTGGGTGGTAGATCGTGCTGCTTGACTGGCTAAGGTGTGTGCTTTTCTTGAAGTCTTAGGAAGTCAAGGCTACTATAACTAAATACTATAGGCTGAGTGGCTTATGCAACAGAAATAAATTTCTTACAGCCCCAAAGGCTTGAAAATCCAAGGTCACGGTACATGTCAGTTGAGTCCTTGTGAGGAACCTTTTCCTGATTTACACGCAGCCGCTTTGTGTTCTCACGTGGCAGACAGAAAATTCATCTCTCTTGTATCTTTTCTTACAAGGGCGCTAATTCCAGTGCACTGTCATGACCTAGTTATGACTCACAGGCCCCATTTCCTCAGCTCACTCCACTGAAGTTAGGATTTTAGTATGAGAATTTGGGATTAATATGCTCTAATCCATAGCATCGAAGGGAATGTGCTTGATGATCCCAGCCTTACATTGTGGTCGGTACAAGACTGTGTATAGAAAATTAACAAACCCATTAATTCTGGGGTCCCAGGTACCTTGTAGCTGTCCCTGTTGTGGATGTCTAATTAAGTGGTACCTGTATCCAACAGAAAATCAATGCAGCCAGGTGGTTAGCTGCGTAGACACTGTGGCCAGACTGCTTGGGCTTAAAATTTGTACCAGTTAGCAGCTTTGTGACCTTGGACAAGTCAGTTAACTGCTCATCACCTGGATTTCTCAGTTATAAAATACAGATGGGACTAGAACTTGGCTCAGTAATTGTGAGATGTAGAGGGTTAATACACATGCAATCTCCAGAGCAGTGTCTGGCAGATAGAGGTGCTTTAGTTATTAATAGTTAACAGAAGCGCTTTCCCTTAGGATTGGTGTGAGCTTCACTCTCTCTCTTTTTTTTTTTTTAAATAAAAGTACAAAAACATATTAACAAACAGACACCAATTAGCATAAAAAATAGTACAATCACAACTGATCTATAGACAAGGTGACATGGTCTCAACAGTGGTTATTGCTTTATCCATTGATATCTTTGAAGTGTAAATATATGAACCCATATACAGACATGCAAAATTGGTCAGACCATTAATCCT
>PVLD010024002.1:0-16227 GCA_004027595.1 Dinomys branickii | reverse complement strand
AAAACCACCAATAGTTGCTGCTTTGCATATTGCTATCTTCGAAGTGTGTGTTCAGGATAATACATACAGACATACAATATTGATCAAATAACCCATCATCAATTATTCCTTAGCATTAAGTGATATAATACAATAGTAGAACCATGTTAGCCCTCCTGCATATATGTATATTTATATATACATACATACATTTCTGTCTCTTTCTTTTCTCCTTTCCCCACTCTCTTGAAAGGACTGCCTAACCTGGAAATCTTGGGTACTGACAGGGAGCTAGGCCCTGTTGGAGGTTTTTACTTTAAACATATCCACAAGATTTCAGTTAAAGTTCTGAAGTCTGATTAGTACTTACTAACTTGGTAAGTTTACTGGACATATTTACGTGAAATAGCTTTGAATCCCTTCTATGCAATTTTGAAACTCCAAAAGCTTTGAAAAGAGAAAGCTTTTATAAATTTGGAGCAGCCCATTTGACATTGACAAGCTTACCATCTTTCTGTCTTAGTTGAACATCTATCCTAGTGTTGTATTCCTGCAGTTAAAGTTAACTGCATAAACCAGCATACGGAAACCAACACCCGTTTATCATCACTCAGTTTCACATGGGGCAGAGGTGGGTGCAGTGTTGCTCAATTGCGTCCTCTGCTTAGAGGTGCATGGGCCTAAATAAAGGTGCGGCATGGGCCATAGCTCCTTTCTAGAGGACTGGAAGGAGAATCCATGTCTGGGCGTATTTAAGTCATTGGCATGATTCAGTTCCTTAGTACGGTAGGACCAAAGTCCTACTTCCATGCTAGTGTTTGGCCCTGGACTGTTCCAGAGGCGGCCTGGGTGTCCTCCCACTATCTACACAGGCAGCAGTGGACCCTTGGTACCTAGCTGGCTCTGAATCTCTTGGCTCCCCCTTCTCCTTTTCCCTCTCTTTTGCTCTATCTCAATAATCTCCCCAGTTAACTCTTCAGGGCTCTTCTGCGTATATTGGGCACCACAGACAATCTAGAATCATCGCAAGTCAGTTGGCTAGTGACCTTAATTCCATGCTCAGAGTTTCTTCATGGAGAACCTAGATAAATATTTGATTGAACAATCAGAAAATAGGAATCTTGGGGAACATCTTGAAAATTCTGTTTAGATCAGTGATGGCGAACCTTTTAGAGTCGAGTGCCCAAACTGCAAAACCTGCTTATTTATCTCAAAGTGCCAACACTGCAATGAAACCTGAATACCGAGGCTTTAGTTAGAAAAAACAACTCATACATGAATATCTTTTGTCTTAAAAAGGAAAACCACAATAACGGTGCCGTAGGTTCACCACCACTGCATTATGCCATTTGTAATCTATATTTATTCTACTTAGCACTGATATCATTTGGTGCAGAAATATCAGTATGTTTGGTTATAGATTCTTGTCTGTCCTTATGTTGGGGCATAAATTAACATGATATATGCACATTGCTACCTTTCTAAAATTAAATAATTGCTCAACTTTAAAACACATCTGGCGCTAAGTGTTGTTGAAGGGATTGTGGGCGTGTTATAAAAAGTTACTGGCAGAAGATATTTTTGAAGTTTGTATTTATATCTTAGAATACTGTGAAGTGGTACATTTGGAGTGCTCACCACTTGAGAGGAAGGATGTTAATGTATTCTTTCTCCAGATTCTACCTTAGAAACTAAAAAGGATTTGGAAGACAGATTCTTTATTTTTTTTAAGGATTTGGAAGAAGGCATCAGTATTATAGATAAGAAGGGAAAGGCTGGAAGGTAGCATTTATGGAGCACTGTACGATTCACTTTCCACATAGTCACGTGTGTGTGTGTGTGTGTGTGTGTGTGTGTATTTTAATCTTTCTAACCTATATAGATTGTTATTTTCTGCACTTTACATGTGCTGGGATCAAGAATCAGGAAGACTACCTTGCACAGGGTTGTGTGCTGGTCACTATGTGGAAATGGAATTTGAACTTTGTTCTGGCTTCAGAATCTGCTTTATTCATCAAAAAATGATCAGAATCTGGAATTTGAACTCAATTCTGTCTCACTTTAAAGACTAGTTTTTTAATGCAAGATAACAGATTTACAAGCACCTTTTGAAATATTTAAAACTTCTCACAGAAATAATTTATGATACTTGGCCTATTACCAGAATTAATTTGAATTTGGGATATCTATATGGAATTGAAAGGTTTCATTATTTTAGGATTTTTAAAAAATTATATTTTTTTGGTACATTTTAGAGATACATAGCGATCCCATTCATCATAGAGGATTTTACCTGTACATGATATAACTTGATGCTTTTTTTCCCCAGTCCCGTTCCCTCCCGTCAACTCCTCCCCCCTCCCCATTTACAAAATCTTTGTTCCCATGTTTTTCTTCTTTTCTCATTTTTTTCCTTTCCCCCTCCCCTCTCCCTCCTTCCCCTGTCCATTTGAAGATTTTTTTTCCTATTCCACAATTAGGATCATTTTTGTACCCTTGTTTTAAGGTCATTTTTGTTAAACCTTAGAATTAGTGTCTCGATTGAATTAAAAATTATTTGCCCTAAAATGTCTTCTCCCAAGAAGACACACAACTATTTCAGCAGCCATTGTCACATACTAGAAATAATAATGCATTTTTTCAATGTAGAAACATCTTTGAAGCATTAGTGGTGTTATGAGATCATGTATTACACTTTAGATATCCAGTTGCTCTTCCTGCTATATAAAATATTCTCTTGAAAAGTAAACAGCTCGCCTGCTGTTTTATGTTTAAACTCCTCCTCAGTGTTTTGGTCTCTGTTTTTTTCGGTGTAGTAAAGTGTTGACAGAAAGCAACAGTACAGAGAGATAAAAATATGCATCAATTAGGGCAGCAAATCACAGTGCAGTTTTCAAGCTAAGTATTTCGGTTAGGGCATGAGAAACAGCTGTAATAAGTGTCTGAATAGGAATTTCTTTTGAGTAGCTGCTAAAATTGCATCATATTGTTTTTCATTTTATAGCCATTACTGAGAATAAAAACCTGGAGTAGGCACACATATCAGGATGGTGCATCATTTTGAAAAATAAGTGTGAAGTGAAAGCCAGTGATCTTACTAATATTGTCATTCTGTGGCTGTTACTTTGTTTTTATGTCCACAAAGAAAATAGCATGCCTTTGCATTATTTATTATCATACATTTTCAAAAATCTTGGCTTTTTGGAACCAACCTTATGACTTAACAGAATGAATTACAGCTTACATAACATGAATTTCTTAACAGAAATAACTGAAGTGAAGGTCTGAGCTGATAACAATAGATAATGATGATTTGAATATTTGCCCATTCAGGCTGAAGCTTAGGAGAATTCATTTTATTTTTTCAGCAGCGATAAGCACAATTTAATTAAGTTTGGTATGTTGGGAAATAAAGGAGTAGAAAGGCAGAAAAGACAGTCTTGGGCTGTGCTTTTACTTAGACTTGAAGAAAGTGGCCGCTGTCTCCTTTGTTGGGTGTTTATGGTTTGTTCTTGTGGTACAGATAACATTCCAGGTTCGCCACTAAGGTTGTATTCTCTTACAATTGCTTCTGCCTTTTGGGACTCAGAAGAGATTGCTTAGATTTTATGTGACATCTTCCAAAAAAGGAACTTAACAGTCTAATGCATGCAGACTGCTCAGCCTGAAGGAATAAAAACATTTACAGAAAAATCATATGGAAAGTATGGGCCAAGAGAGCACGACAGGTAGTAGAAGCTCGAAAGGCTGATGTTTAAGAATTAGTAATTCCCTTCGAAATCTGAGCAGCTACCTTGAAGATAACAGCGTGCAATATAACAACTATGGTTGGTTGCCTATCATCTTGTTTTGAAGTTCTGTGTCGTTTTTCATGTTTTTTTCTTAGTTTTTATTTTTGTTTTAAAAAAAAGAATAAGTAATTCCATCTTTAGAGATCTACTGTACAATTCTCTTTAGGGAGGGGACTGAAGTGCCCTCTTTTCTAGGCTTGTGTAGTAGGCACGTTCCAAAGTGGGACATTGGCATTTGAGATTTAAGATTAGAATGGTCTGTGGTGCATTGTGATATGCCACTGAGAAGCTTTACGTTGTTAAGGCCAAGGGATGTCATATAGCGCAGTAGTGCAGTGTGCTTCATATGCACAAGAACCTGGGTTCAATCCATAGCATGAAAACAAGATAAAACTTTGCTTTTCAGGGCAAGTTTGCAGTATTGAAGATGGTGCTCATTTCTCTCCTGAAATAGCGGCCTAGGTGAATTCTGTAGGTTCCAACCCCTTGGGTGAAGACTAGAAAGGTGAAACAAGTGCGAGTGGACCCTTTGGGTGTTTCTGTAGGTTTATAGAAAAGTGAAAATTATGCCAGAGAAGAGACTCCAAAGAACCAGGTTTTGGTTGCAGCTTTGTAACTTACTAATTATGTAACCCGGCCAGCCTGTATAATCTCTGCAGAGGTCTATTTCCTTGACTTTAAGATAGCAGATGTTCTTGTTCTGCTTGACCTGGCAGAGTTTTCATGAAAAGCTAATGTTATCAACTTTGCTAAGTAGTCACATATGTTGTGGATCCCTTGCAAATCACACAAACTTAACTTTGCAAAGGAAGGGATATATTGACTCATCTGAATGAAACTCAGAGCTGTCCTGATTTTCAGTCTATAGTTTTCTGTTCTCTCCCACTGTTAGTTCTGCTGCTTCCTATCTGCAGTTTTTAACTCAGTATATACTGTGTTTACCTTCCAGACTGGCCCAGCAGGAACGATGCCTGTCTCAGCCCATTGCCTCATTGAGTGTCATTGGGCCAGTGCCCTTGGAATCACAGTGGGCATCCCTGCACCTGGCGCTCTGATCAGGAAAGATTACAGCCACGTGGGCATTGGTGCTGGGGAGCCTGGGAGGGGTATGGAACCCATCCCTCCCCAACCACAGGAGCTGGATGTAGGGGGGGAGACCTGCCAAAGAGCCTGCAGAGCATGATTTCACAACAACAGAGAATACTTTGCCACCAGAAGAGCTGACCACTGATCAGAAGGTGTTTATTTTTTTCCTCTGTGAAGAAAATATTTAGTGGTTTAAAAGGAAAGTGAAGAAATGGGTGGTGTTCATAAAACTCAAGAAAGTGCCAAATTTGAAAGGGAGATTTTATTTAATAAGCCAGAAAAGAAAAAAAAATCGAGAAATTTATTAAAGACGGGGAAGTACAATGTTGTGGGTTGTTAGGACTTGTGTCTGGATGTCCTCCCAAATCCTCATGCAGTCATGTGGTGGGCTTCTAGAGTTTATGATTGGTTTATGGTCCTGTATTGGAATTATTGGAATTATTGGATGTGAATGCTACACCCACCCTGGGGCGGATAGCCTGCATACCGAGTAAGGGAGGGAAAGAGGCTGCTTGCCGCCACTCCCCCCTTTCTGCACTTGGCGCTTTTGCTGTTTTCTGCTGCCATGAACTGTTGCCCTCTGCCATGTGCCACACTGCCTTGGAGCCAGCTGAGTATGGACTGAAACCTCCACAAGCTGTGAGCTAAATAAACCTTTCCTTCCTTAATTCTGGGTGTCAGGTATTTTGTCTCAGCAGCGAGAGAAAAGTAACCAAGACATGGGTGAAGCAGAGCTTTTTCCTGTAGACAGTTTGGAGAAGAATCATCATAGCTGATGGTATTGAACTCCACCCAATCAGATAACCATTTCTGAGACTGTTTTCACTTCCTTGTTTTCCTGATCTGAGATATAATTCATTTTTAAGGAGCTTGGGCCTAGGCCAAAGGAATATGATTAGTAAAACTTTACTGGAGATAAAGGAATGTAACTTGTAAAGCATTGGATCCTTTAGTTACAACTAGCGATTCTGTGAGAAATGTACACATTATTGCCCAAACAGTAGCTCCCCGGATTGTGAAAGTTGGTTCTCATTCGCAGTTGCTACCTTAGGACCACAATGAAAACAGCTCAGCCCAGCGTGGTGGTTCGCATCTTAATCTCAGCTACTTGGGAGGCTGAGGCAGGAGATTCCTAAATGCCAGGCTTGCCTGGAACATTTAGTGAGACGCTGTCTCAAAGTAAAATAAAAAAGGGCTGAAGATGTAGCTCATTAGCAGAATGCTTGCCTAGCATGCATAATGTCCTGAGTTCAATCCCCAGTCCCAAACAAAAAATTTTTTGGGGAAAGGCAGGCAGCTGTAGAGGACATGCTGTTGTTACCCTTGAGGAGAACGAGGAGTCTCAGGAGACTTGTAAAACAGTTTAAAAGAGACTTAGAAAGGCAGAAAGTTAAACAGCTGTAACATAGGAAAACATCAACAATTTAAAATTACCTTCCTTATTCCAGAAACTTTATAATCATCATCTCAGTTAAGTCTCATGATGATTCTGTTTTACAAATGGGGAAAATCGAGCTCAGGGGGGCTCGTAAGCACTGCAGGCTCTGCAGGGGCTCAGCAGGGAAGGGAGTGACTGGTGGCCCTGCTTGTCCTAACTCAGGTGTCCCATAGGACTTCTTGGAAATTAGAATGAACTCTGTTTGAATTCCTTCCTCAAATTTGATATATCCTGAAAAATCACATTTTGAATTTTTCCAAAAGACAGAGTCATATGCCAGAATTAAATAAGATATTGTGAAATATTTGGCTGCTTCAAATTTGGAAAGCAAAGAGCAGGCAGATTATAGTCTCCCATTGGTGGGAAATTTTGTTCTTTAAGGAAAGAATATTCTTAAGTGAAAAGACAACTATTCTCAGAATCCTTAAAAAATACTGTCAGTGTTTAAGGGCAACTGGTGTCCCTTGAGATGATTTTAAATGTTCCTTAAAAAGGTTTCCTGGATTCAGAAAGTTTGAGGAAAGCTCTGCATTATGCCCACCTCTAGGCCCTGCACAGAGGTAAGTATGTAGAGCCTGAAAAATCATCTTTGCACACACCGAGGACCGAGATAGCCACTGATCCCTGGGGTAGGCAGAGGCCTGAGTCTGTGCCACAGTGAGGAGGGTGTGTGTTGTAAAAGTCTTGAAAATTCAACAGATCATGAACCATTCTAGCAGACACTTGAGCACATAGGACCTTCTTGGGTGTTCAAGCTCCTGGGGAGCAGGTTTTGTTCCTGGGAGGGTTGCCCTGTCCCCTGCGCCAAGAGGTCTCCTTCCAAAGTGGACATGCAAATCATTTCTCTGCAACTTGGTGTGTGCTGGTCTGTGAGCTCAAAAGGTCATGTGCTAAAGTGACTAAGAATTCAAGGTAGAGAAACTTTACCTAGCATTTCTCAAATTTTCTTATTCTCATGTTATTATTATTTGGTCAGAACATCTCTTAATATCTGCTGGACTGATTTGCAATTAGGGCCATAAAGGCCCAAGATGTGGTTGGGGTTATCCTATAACCTCTGAGGCTCTGTGTACTGAATTGATGGTGACCTTATCCAGTGTAATTCAGACTAGAAGAACATTATGCTCTAAAACAAAGTAAGGAAGATTCACAAAGTTCCGGGTTTTCAAATGACTGAAGCACTTACCACCTACCAGGCCAGGCAGTGTTCTGAGCACTTCGCTGTACAGATGTGTTCAAAATTCGCAACCACAAATCGAGGTGTAGGGAGAGTAATAATTGCATGAAGCCACCCAGGGAGGATGTGGTAGAGCTAAGATTCAAACCGAGTTGTGTGGGGCCAGGGTTTATACTCTTAACCAATACATGTTCTGCTTCTCAGATTAAGAATTTAGGTGCTTTTTAAAAATCATAATGAATCTTTGTTTCAGAAAATGTTTTTCTTATTTTTTAAGTAGGAGGAGGAGGAGCTGTGCCAGCATAGTTTGACTTTTAGGTAATCTATCACTGAATGTAGAAATTTTATATTCCTTTAAAAGATGATTGTACCCTCTGTTCATCCTTTGCTTCACATTAAATTCATATGTTGTAGAGATAGATTGCCTGTGTGGGCTGCCAGCATGGTATTGGTAACTTGTTTTGCCCTCAGGGAAAGGAATCAGCTTGTTCTTGGCAAATGTCAGAGCAGAAGAGACCACTGTGGGTGCCATGCCAAGGTTCATTTGGGTGGGTTGTCATTTTCAGTAAAGGGTCATTACCCAAGAGTTACAGCTCAAGGCTTGGGACAGTGAAGGGTAGGCTCAGAGTGAATGACGGTCTGATGAGAACCAAAAAGGTTGTCCATGACAAGCAAGCAGGCCTTGGAGGGAAGAGCTACATAAGGGAGCAGCCCCCGAGACTGCTGGAATATGGTTCACTACAAGACCGAGGTCTGGATGTCAAGTCCCAGGAAGGGAGAGTGTGCTAGGCATTGCAGAGGTGGTGGAAATGTCTGGAGGAGCAGAAGGCAGATTCTGGAGGCTGCAGTCAACGCTGTGACCATTACTGTGGTACCTACTCTGTTTCAGCAGTTTGAGCTTTATGGTAGCAGATAAGTATTCTTTTTACACCTTACTGTCCTTGTGAAAGTTTGTATTATTTACTGACAGGTTCAGATCTGGATTCTGTGGTGGATGGATATGAGTGCGCATGTAAGATAGTCACTGTGGGTGAAAGGACTGGGCAGAGAGAGGTGCTACGTTTGCTACATTAACCGCATTTGGCCAATGCAGTCTTTACTTGAAGTTGTATTCAGATAATACCGGGTGGGTCCACCACTGGATCTAGGTTTTATCAGGCTTAAATTAAGGGCCCTTGTAAAGCAGAAAAATGCAAAGTTACATCTAGATGTGAAAATATGTATCAAATTAGAAGATAATACATTTTAAAAAGCTGATAAATATAACAGGATCTAGAAATATGATAGTTTAAAAATTAACAAATTGCCTGGCACACAGTAATTTTTTATATCAATGTACAGTTTGTGATTGCATATGTCTAATGACCTGTCTTAGTGTAACAGAATATGGAGATAATACATTCTTTCCAGGACTGTGGTTGTTTTAAATTTATTTTCAATTATTGGTAGTTTGGAAAGCTCTTCATTTTGTTATATCTTGTAAATTTTTAAGTTTTTTGTTGTATTTGGTAAAACCTCTGTCATGAGCTATAACATTTTATGGCATTTCCCATTTTGAGATGATGACTATTAAATACTGTAAATTGAGTTGTTGTCAGTATCCTCAATTGGTAGCAAACTGTGAGTTTTGTGTTATTTTCATTGATGTCCATTTCATGCTACGTCAGTAAAAAATGTATTTCCTTTTCTAATGTGTTCACGTGATTTAAGTTCTCTTCATAATTAGATCATTAAAAAGACTACTCATTGCTTTGATTTCTTCCTAATTATTTGCTGCTTTTGGTACTGTCTTAGTTACCTTCTCATCATTCCGACACAAAACCCGACACCCATGCGTTAGAGGAGGAGAGGTTTATTCTGGCTCACGGTTTGTAGCGGCTTCAGTCCATGATCAGCTGTTCCAAGGCAGGGTGGCGTGGCAGAGGAGAAAGAGCTCATGACGTGGCAGTGAGAAGCAAGGCCACGATAAGGGAGAAGGCGGGACATAGAACATTCTAGATCACGCCCACATGACCACCTCTTCCCACCAGGCTTTACCCCCAGCAACACACCCAGCCACACACCTATTTGTGGACCAATCCAGTATCACACACCCATGATCTAGTCACCTCTCAAAAGCCCCATCTGTGAAGCTTTGTGGGGGGGGGGCACATCTAGGTATAAGCCGTAACAGATACAATCTGAAAAAAAACTATATTATTTGCTTTTTGACATCAAAATAATTTCAGTTAACATGACTGTTCTTTGTCAGTTTTGTTTGATTTGATTTTTTTTAATCTGAATTTTCTTTTAGTTTTTTTAACCAGTTGAGAAATGACAAAGGAAAATTCCTTTGTATACATCCAAAACAGCTGTCAAGAGTTGTCACTAGTTTTTTTTTTAAATATCTTTCTAAATTATAGTTAAAATGGTGTGTTCAAACTTTATAAAATATGCCATTCTCATCAAACAACAGGAGTGTGGTACATTTATTAAACGGAGTGTATTTCTGACAGAAGAACACTTGGAATTTTGACTAGGCATCAGTGATAATGGAAGCATCTGTTATTACTTTATACCTCTGCTGATTGCAAAAGTTTCCCAAAGACTTGCTTTTTTTTCCAAGCCTTTTATTTCTATGCCCATATCCTTTGGTATCAGGCATCATGGGACACATCACTATGGTGACAGAATTCAGCCCTGCACTTTCTAGTGCTGATAGTTGAGTTAGCAGTGGGCAGGAGCTGCATACCTGGTTATGATTCCTACACTGCTCAGGGCAGCATTCATTTCCCTCTTACACAAAAGTGATGTGGACCAAGGAGGACTTCCCTAAGTCTACTCCTTTGTCTGGATACCTGGAATGTGCACAGCCCGGCAGCTCACTGTAGTTAAATGTATTTCTTTTGCACATGTAAGCCATATAAGACCATGTGAACACGTTGCTAGGGTGTCTCAGGACTTGGAAGGGAGTGGTGTTTGGAAGGGGCTCCGAGATTCCTTGTAAACCTACTTCCTTCTGAGCTTTGCTCTGTAATGTTTTCTTTTTTTCTTGAGCTTTCTTCCAGATTTCTTTTGTCTTTGCTTTCCTGTAATTGGATGTGATGGCCTAGGTGCCAACATGTTGATATTTATCCTCACTGGCGTTCTGAGCTTCCTGGGTCTCGGATTTGGTGTTTGTCATTGCTATGGTTTGTGTCTAGATGTCCCCCCAAAGCCTCATGTGGTCATGGGGGTGGGCTTTTTGGAGGCATTGAACCTGGAATTGTGGTTAGTTCATTGTTCAGTGCTCAGGTTGGGAGTGTGACTGCTCCACCTGCCCTAGGGCGGGTAGCCTGCCTACACTGCACGGATGGAAAAGAGGCGTGCCCCTTACTTTGCTCTTGGTGCTTTTGCTGTCTTCCACCACCATGACCCTGTTGCCCCTCTGCCATGTGCCACTTGGAGCCAGTGGCTTACAGACTGAAGCTTCCACAAACAGTGAGCTAAATAAAACCCTTTGTCTCTTAATTTGGGGTGTCAGGTGTTTGTCTGAGCCGCGAGAGAAGTAACTAAGACAGTCATTAACTGTGGAACACACTTAGCCATTAGCTCTGTTCTCTCCTTTTTACTTTGCTTGTATTCCAGTTGTGTGCACGTTGCCTGTAGTCCATGGATAGTTTGTTCTGATCTTTTTCGTTATTTTTATCTTTGTATCTTAGTCTGGGAAATTTCCATTGAATGTCGTCCTCTCCTTGGTTGGGTCCAGTCTACGGAGGAGCCTATGAAAGGCATTCTTCATGTCAGGTGTTTTTGACTCCTAACATTTCCTCTTGATTCTTTCTGAGAATTTTCATCTCTCTGCTAACTTGCTCATCCGTTCTTGCAAGTGCTCTAGTTTTTTTTCATCAAACCCTCTTAATTGTACTCAGTTTAAATTCCCTGATCATTTCTGGCTCTGTGTTGTTGTGTAGCTTAGTCTGTCTGGTCGTGAAGCTTTCTTTCTGTCTTTGCATGTTTTTTTTCCTTGTTTTTTAATCATGTTTCATGAGTTTTTGTTTTTGTTGAGAGCCTGGCATGATGTATGAGACTATAGAATCTAAAATAAATAGGCCTTGCGGTGTGTGGCTGGAGGTAAGTCTGGCTAGGAGTGGTGCTGATGTTTTGCTTTTTGTTTGTGCTGTGGTGCTGGGGGTGGAACTCGAGACCTCCCCCTGCTGAACAGGTGCTCTGTCACTCAACTACTAGCCTGCCTCGTTGTGCTGTTTTACTGATTGCTGTAGCTGCGTGAGAGGTGTTATATTCCTTTAACATCCCTGTTTTTGTTTCCCCTGCTGTCTTCATGAAAACCTAGTAACTCCCTAATAAAGTCCATGACTTGCAACCCTTGAAGCTCTGACCCACTGCTGTAGTGCCGGAGCCTTGACCAGTAGGTAGGTGTGTAGAGATGAGAAGCGTTCTGTCATCCTGTGGTTAAATCTCAGTCCTTCATATTTCTAGAACCTTCTGAAAGCTAATTGACGATTAGTGATTTTCACCGATGTGGCTCTGCATGTTCATATGGAAAGTAATAGCGGGCAGTGTCTCCCATATTTGTGTTTCAGGGAAGGTGGAAATTCGTTGAGATTCTTTAATGAAGACATATGAATTATAAATGCTCTAAACATGTTCATGGGAAGAGTAAGTGTTTACTATATCTGAATACCACTTATTTTATTATTCATATAACATTTTTCTTAAAATTGATGAATTTTTAAGATCTTAAATACTCTTTTATTTTTTTTTTGAGACAGGGTCTCCCTGTGTGTTCCAGACTGGCCTCAAACTCACGGCAGTCCTCCTGCCTCGGCCTCCCAAATGCTAGGTTTACTGGCATGCATTACCACACCTGGCTAAGACCTTAAGTACTCTTGTGCTCTCCTTCTAAGCAGTAATAACACCCATAGGATCATAGATTTGATACATAACTGCACATTTTTTATTTATATATTGACATGGTTCCCTAAATATTGGAAAAATTTTTCTAGAACCATCCTGTGTTCAAATAGTGGCCTATGCACCCCTGAGGGAAAACTCGCTATTATAACTAATTATAATATTGGTTTTTTTGAGTTCTCTTGAAATGAGCTGCTTCAGCAAGAACGCATTTCCCGGAGTAGGACAGCAGTAAGCTCAGTGTCTTTTCAACTGCACAGGAGCGAGCCTGCAACACACCCCTCCTCAGCTTCCCATCACGTACTCTCTCACAGGAATACAGCACTGCGCCATTTTTAAAATCAAGTCAGCCGATGAAGTTTTCCTGGCAGGAGCATTACCAAGAAGGTAGACATGACAGGGAGCGCTCTAAGAATTTGCCACATCAAACCGAACGTGCAGGAGATAAACAGGCCTTTAGACGCTAGCGGAGGTGGAGTTTACTAAGTGGTTGTCCTAGATAGGCGGTGGTCCATCGATCCCCAGATGCTGGTCCTCAGACTGCTGGAGCAGTATCACTCAGGGGCAGAGTTCTTAAGCCAACCCCTTCGTAGAAACTCTGAGTGAACCTTGTGGGGAGGACAGGGGCCCTGCTGGGCTCTGCAGGTTCCTGTGGTTCTGATGGGGAGCCACAACTGTGCACCTTCTGGTCCCCTCAGAGATCACTGATCTAGGGTAGAACCTTTTTAAGAATTTAACATTGTCACTTTTCTTTCCTTCACACTGTAAATGAAGTAACAAGGATTTTTTTCATTTGTTTTTTGAGACAAGGTCTCACTGTGTAGCCCAGTTTGTAATCCTTCTGCCTCAGCAATCCATGTGCTGGGATTAGAAGTGTATACCACAGTATCTGGTTGTAAAAAGGATTTAAATAAAAACAAACAAATGAACAGAAACATGAAAAAGAGGGACAGACATGGGTTATAGGTACTGAATATTCCATTATTTAGAGAAAGCCATACAAAGAGCTTTAAACACCATCTCATGAAGCATTAGGGGTTAAAGTTAGGCAATTGGTTTGAACCCTAATAAATATTGGTTGTGTATTGGGAGATACTTAATAAACGTTAATTAACTGTGGAGTAGATAAATCTTACCTTGTGTTTATGGGGTAGGAGGAGAGTGGTAAAATGCCTGAACAATTTAACAACGTCCACGTCATATCGTAGCAAAATAAAGTCACCGTGGGTCCTGCCTCTGTGCATGGAACGAGGTTGTCTCAGCTGTTTCTGATGCTTTTCACTGCACATGTGGAATCAATCACCACAGGCATGCGTAGCTGGGGGCATTGGGTTTCAGGGAAGTGGTTCAGAAAAGCTAAGTAGTAAAAGGAATATGGTTAGATCAAAAAAAGCTACAAGAATGAAACCAGAGGAGGAAGTGGAACCAGATCCCCCTCCAGTCACCCCATTTCAGCTTAGTACTGACGCAAGCAAGGCCCAGGAAATGTGAGGAGCTTGAGTGCGGACTTTGGGCAGCTCGAGTGTGCCTTCAAGCGCGTCGTCCCAGCAAATGAGGGTGTTTAATATTCATGTGTTTTGTTTGTTACTGCTCGTCTAAAGGCCTGTCCTTCATTTTGGAGTAGTGAAATTTGTTGGGGGCAAAATGGAGGTATTTATTGTGTTTCCTCTTTTGAATTTGTATTTGTTATCCAAGTTGTGTATGTACCTTTAAAATGAAATAGTAGTAACCTTTCTCTTCCCAAGAAGTAAGCACTATTTTTTACATGTTCTCATATATAATACATAGACAAAGAACAATAGACCTTACAAAATTATTCTTCAATTGCTGCCATCTTAATAGGCTGGAGTGATTATTAAAATTCATGAGCCTGGCGTCCCAGTCCAGACCTAATGAGTGAGACTCAGTGTGACAGGACAGCTGTGTGTAAAAAGAGTCTAGGTGATCCTTACGCAGATTAAAGTTGAAACATCACTTTCTCAGCACTTCTTGATTTTTGCCAGGGAAGGTAACATTTTCTAACACTTTTTGCCTTTCTGTTCACTGTCATGGGTCAGAGTCCTACCTAATGCAACTTACAACTTTCAAAAATAGTCACATCCAAATGAGACAAAATAGTAAGTTTACCTCCCTTGGGACAGTGCGGAAGGCTTTAGCCACGAAACTAATGTCTGGGTCCTAGAAGTGCTTATTGTTATTGGACCATTGTTTCTAGGTGCTTCGGCGGACAGATTTAAAAATTGTGAGTTAATTTCAAATTAGGATTCTAATTAGGTATACTACAGTTTATTAAATTATATGTATTGTTTTCTTGTATGAAAGTTCACATTCCTAAAAACTAGAGGACTTCCGGGAAGATGGCGACCGGGTAGGCAGCAGAGAGAGAACCTCCCAGAGGATTACCACCCAGACAATGGAATATAGCAATATGAAGACAGAAATGAGGTCTTCCGGGAAGACGACGACCAGCCGAGAGAGCGAGTGCGGAGGGAAGAACAGCTTCAGCTCCTGAACCCGACAGAGAACGCGCTACTGGGACAAACTGCGCCAAACTGGGCAGTGCTCCGAGATCCCGCTCAGAACCCCACCCCCGCAGCCAGCGCTGCGCGAACTGGAGCAACAGCGACCGGCCGGCGGGATTTCTGAGTCAGGGAAAAACTCCATCCAGGGAAAAACATCTGAACGGCATTCCTGTCTGCACGATCACAGGGTGAGTTAAGTGCGTGCTCTAACCGGTTTTCCCTGAATCGGGAAGAAGCTCAGCCCAGCGAGAGACATCAAAGCAGCTTAAAGGACTGTGGGATCTCCCGGGTGGGAAGACCTACTTAGGCGCCCCAACGGGTTTTGTGAGGGGGGAAGGAACTCCACCCAGGGAGGAACACCTGAGTGGCCTATCTGCAAGAATCCTGGGGTGGCGAGCTGTCTATTCGCCCCGGCCAGGTCTTGGGGTAGGGAGTAGAAGCGGAAATCTCAGCAGAAAGCTTAAGGGACATTCTCCCAAAGAGAAGGAATCATTGGAGCAGCCTCTGCAGCAGACCTTTGCCTGCTGAACTGCCTGTGGAATTTATAGCTCCACATTTTGAATCTGATACCCAAAAATGGGAGAACAGAGGAACAAAACGCAGTCTCAAAACTCAACCCCACACAGAACAAGTTTTGAATGTGAAGATACAGGGGAACCAGGAAGCCTCATAACTTCAAGTTATGAAGCGATTGCATCCGAAATAAAACAACTCCAACAGGCCATGAAAGAGCTCAAAGCAGAAATAACCCACATACCCGCAATGATTTCTCAGATAAAAGACGAGCTGAAAACAATGATGGAAGAAATGTTCCATTCCCACAGACAAGAAATAGACAAAATACTAGAAGAAAATAGGAAACAAATGGAAACGTTACAAGAGCAATTCAGGAATGAATTACCAAGAATGAAACAGGTCCAAAGAGAATGCCAGGTTTTGAAAACTAACACTGAAAGCATGAAAAACCGTTTAAATGAAACCGAAGAAAGAATTTCAAAACTTGAAGACAGCATGGCTGCTTATGAGCGTGAAAGGAAGAATCTCATGATATCATCAAAGACACAAGAAAAGTCAATCCAACAGCTGCAAGATGAGGCAAAATGTAACAATATTCGAGTTATAGCAGTGTGTGAAACAGCAGGAGATCTCACAAACGATATAAAAGGAATATTTGCTGAAATAATAGCAGAAAATTTCCCAAACAAGGTAAAAGATACTGAAGTTCAGTTAAGCGAGGCATATAGAACCCCAATGATCCATAATCCAAAGAAAAACACACACAGGCATATAATAATCAAGACCCCAGATATCCAGCAAAAGAACACAATATTAAAAGCTGCC
>PVLD010024001.1:0-26316 GCA_004027595.1 Dinomys branickii | reverse complement strand
ATGTGCACATATACTATACATTAGTGCAGTCTACATGGATGCTTTACACACTTTCTTTATTGATGTATACACCACACAGACCTTTCATATATATATATAAAGTGGTTTCTGAAATCTCAATGATGTGCAAAGGTGCAAATTATGCTCCAGACTATGAGAAGGGAGGTCACTTCACCGAAGCAGGGCTCAGCCCAATTCCCTGCTTACCATCTACCCTGTAAACATCATTCTTTTAGAAGGAAAGCGTGGGCAGTTCTGCCTCTTGCTGGTGAAGAGAACTCGTAGGAGGGTGTGGCTGTCTTTGAAGAGGTCATCACAATCTTGGGCTCCTCAGTCTAACAACAGAGGTCAGTCCTGGAGAGCCTGGACAGCAGTGACCACCTAACACCCTCCAGTACCATGGTTGCAACCACAGAAAACTCCTAGATGCTAAGAGAAGCAGGCAGGTGGGCAGGACTGCAGTCCAATCTCTGCTAGCAACCAAGGGAGTTCAGTGTCCCCCAGGAGGACACAGGGAATATATCAAATCACATTGATCTCCTACAGTTAGACCCTGGGCCCACTGCTGGATGTGACTCCTTAACCCATGGAGTCAAATCTAATTGAGGGGTTTGTTCTGATCCCTTGCTTCAGGTGAGGTTAACAGGGAGACATGAGCCCAGTTAAGGCTTTACAGTGCTGCACTCTGGGTGTTTTAAGGAAGCTCCAAGCCAAAGAAAGTTTCCACAAACAATCCAGGTCTCTCTGTCTTGTCAGCTCTGCACCCTCAGGAAGGATTTTCAAGCAAGATTTCTTTTGACGTAGGAAACCCTGGGAGTTAGAGCCATGGCCTGAGGGGGCCAGATGCAGGTCCATAGAGCACGGAAATCTCAGCTCTGAAGGAACCTAGGTAACAACTGGGGGAGGAAGGAGAGGACCCAAGAATCTCATTCTTCTTCCATCAGCCCTGGGAGAGTGCAGGCATGTTGCTAGTTGGGGCATCCACTGACGTGTCCTTGTGTGTTCAGAGAGAAGAGAGTTCTTTTCTGAGTGCCTGGCTTCAAGTGAGGGGACCAGAAAGGGCTGGGCTAAGTTGCAGGTTACCTTAGGGAGCTGTGCAGAGTAAAGAAACCCCATCACAAACAAACCAGATTTACCTGTGTTGTCAGCCCTGTTCCCCTGGGAATGATTGTTATGTAATTTTCAATGAAAACTCCTCCCCCAGGTCTACTCAAGGGGTCCCTGAGTGTGACAGTCTGGCTGTGACAGTCACACTGAAAGTATGTGGAGCAGAGAGGGGCTGTGGCTATTTTAGGTATCAGGTTAAATAACCCTGAGTTATTGCAGGTTGATCAGGCTTGCAATCTTCCAGACAAGTGGACACCGAAGGCTTAAATAAATGTGACAACTGAAATTATTTCAGAGATCCAGGAGGATCTAACTCTCTTACAGCATTTTATATTCTCTGGATTTACACCAAGCCTTCTCTGCGCAGCCCATATTTATTATGTTTCCAAACAAAGGAGGGGGGTACTCAAGAAAATGCAGGAATTTATGCAGGACCTTGGGAAATATTCTCCCATGTAGTAAATTATGTCAATCAGGAGAACTACCCTATCTTTGGGTTGGTATTTATTGCAGGAGTGTGGAGCCTGCAGCTGCCGTCTCCTTGTAGTTAAATGGGGGTTGAAGCTAGACGTCTTCAGCTGTGGCCTTATCTAGTCCTTTGAGGCATCACAGCTTCACAGGCCAAACAGGCTGCAGTGGTGACTAGACTCACAGAGGTTTATTTACTGTGAGTCCACTGTCCATCCTCAGACAGGGTGCCTAGACATTGGACAACTCAAAAATCAACATGAAAAGTCAATTGGTTCATATTAAATCCTGCTCAGAGCCACTGTGTAGTGGTCTCCAATATTTAGGGGTCATGGGGGGATGCTGTGGGGGAAGGAAGAAACCGATGCCCAAACAGAGGGTTCCCAAACAATTCACACATGGCTCTGGGAATGGCCCTACCTGTTGTGACACACAATCCTCAAGTGAGCATCCACTTTTACCCCATAGGTTTTCAGAAAATTTGTGCTCAAGGACCTTGAGTGCATGGTCTGCGACTTTTTCAGAACCCCAGACATCAGGTGGGAGGAATGGAGAGGACCTGGGATGAGTTGGGAAAAGGACAGGATTGAAGGAGGACTGTGTAAACCCTGAGCCAGAGGAAAGGTCCTGGAACATTCTAGAACAGCCTCTGATGCCTGCCCTGCACCTTGACATGCAGAATTCTCAAGAGAGCAACCTTTTTCATCACTCTGGGACCTGAGCAGAAATTAGAGCCTTGTTGGGAGGTTCCTGCTTCAGATGGGAGCAAGATCTAAGGCCAGGCTTAGTTAGGTTAAAGGGAGGGGCTGTGGGGACCACGGAAAGCCCTTCCCAGGTAGAGGAAACACAGGTGATCCAGATCTGCCTGTGTTATCTGAGCTGCACCACACTGGGGGAGATTTGGAAAGATGAGACACTACCCTCTTCAGCACAGGGGTCCTGGGAGTCACAGCCTTGTCCTCAGGTCTGTGCTTCTGTGGGGAGATGAGGCAGGATCTGGCCTCAGTTAGCTCATGGTGAGGGGCTACCCTGGGGGGACTGAGCAATCCACACCCTGATGGGATCCAGAATAATCCAGATCTCCCTATGTGCCCTCTGTTCTCCAGTATATAACTCTCAGGTGAGGGATCTCATTGCCCCAGGGGACTAACGTGGATAGTTAGAGTCTTGTTCCCAGGTTCTGCTTCAGGTAGTAGAAAAGACAACCTGGACTCAGTTGTCAACCTCAGGCTCTGTGGGAGGAGGAAACCCCACAGCAGGAAGAGGGTCCCTAAATAATCATGTAGTTCTGTCTCTTTACACAGCTCTGCAGCACACAGGGCAGAGGAAATCCCACCCCCAGGTCCACCCAGGGGGCCCTGATTGTGAGATTCTGGTTGTAAGATCCACCTTTCAAGTGTGGGGAGCAGAGAGGGACTTGACTTTTGCAGGGGTTGGGAAGACATTGTGGGGGATTAAAGAAGATACTGCCCAACCAGAGTTCCCAAACAGCTCACAAATGGCTCTGTGGCTGTCCCTACATATTTTAGCACAAAATTTAAAGGGGAGCATCCACTTTCACTTAACGAGCTCTTAGCATCAATCCCTTATTCTGAGCAGTGTTCCTCACATCTTTGGAGCTGAGAGGGTTCCAGCTTTGTGAGGTCAAGGGGAGATGCTGAGCACATAAGGAGGAAGCCTGTTGCCACATAAAGTGTCCTATGTTAATCTCGCCTTTGTGCTGTCCTCATCTCTGCATCCCAGAGCTGGTAGGGTGTTAGGTTCCTCCTCTCTATCCTGCATCCCTTTTCTGAGTAGAGTTCCTCTGGGTCAGAGCCTTGGTCTGAGGGGAGAACACTGAGTCTGGCATGGGACCAGTGTCTAACACACAGACCATCCCCACCTATGGCCAGGACAGTGGGAGTTCAGAGCCTTGGTGTGACAGGTGATGCTGAGGTAAGCTTGTTTCTGCCAGGAGCTAAGGTCAGGACAGAGATGCAGGAAAGAAGGAATGGACTCACTCCTCTAGAGGAGTCCCTTGAAGGAAATCTAGGCCCAGGGTACCAATGCCAGGCATGGAGGCTAGGTTTGTGGTCCCTAAATTCCATGAGTGCGGTCTGAGAAATCTGAGAGTCTTGCTCACAGCAAAGGGTGTCTTCTCCCCAAGAATAAAGAAATCCCCACAGAAGCCTGCTCCTTCTGTGGTCCTAGGGAAACTCCTCGCATAGTGAGCAGGCAGGAGATTCCTGACCTCTGCAGGCCGGATGGAAGGAGCTTAGAGTACTTGGGGAAGGATATCAACATCACCAAAGCAAGGGTACCTCGCTGTGTCCCAGGTGAAATGAAAAAATGAGCAGCATGGGACAACCTGTGACAGACAGGACCAGATCTATCAATGATTCCACAGTGAACTGCATCTTGTATTCTGACTCTGCAACCTGAGGAAGGAGGACTCATGTACTCAGAGGAGTGCGACTCCTTGAGCACTGAAGGGCAGGACTTCCAGGGAGGACAGTGAACAGACCTTGTCCTCTAGACTCTGCCCAGTCATGCTGATAGTGTAGCACACAGTGGAGATCCAAGCCACTAGATGAACAGAAGAGTCCAACTTCTTTCATCCCTGTACAAGGAAACAAGCACCTGATTACTCTCCAGAAATGAGTGAAGGAGATTGTTAGTGGTGCCAGCTTCCAAACCTGACCCAAGGGAGTTGGATGTCCACAAAATGAGCATCTCAATTCCTTTTTACAAAATCATCTGGGGCCCTGTGGAGCCTGGGGAAAACAAACCTGGCTTATAGAACATTAAACCTGAGGTTACCAAAGCTAAATACAAGATATCAGAGCAGCCATGAACACAGATATTTCTGGTTATGTGGCTCAATGCTGTACCGTGACTGCTGCAGACACAGACGGGTGTGGGAGAAGCAGACGTATCAGCATTTGGTGATCCAAGGGCTACCATCGCATGGTGAACTGGAACAGTGCAAGGTCACCAAGACTGGAGCAGGAAGAGGCATGTATGCATCAGCTTGACTGCCATCAGTGTGCTATGACTAGTGGGTTAGCAGAGAAGTTCCACCATCACCTTCTTTAAGGAATTAACTGATTTTGACTGAGAGAACTGGATTAGGTATTGAGTCAGAGGCCCCCGATCTACAAATGGATCTTGTTGTAAGTGTCCTTCCAGCTCTGAGATGTCATATGTCATAGTTGGTGAAATTTAAAAAATGTAAGGGGTGAATGAATCAAAGGAAGACTTGGAGAAGAACCTGAGGAAACAGAGTTACAGTCTGTCCTGAAAACACATTGCCTGGTGTCTCTCTTCTTCTGTGGAGCCTCAGTGCCACACACCCTGACGGATTCCCAAATCGTGACCCCTAGCTCCACTTCTCCCTCTCAGCAGCAAATTAGCCACCCAGGTCATTACCAGGCATCTCACCATGGACAACACAGATGCAGAGTTTGTTCCAGTGTCCCATGGCAAACACACAGATTATCTTTCTTCCAAACCTTGCTCCTCTTATTCTGTCCTCTGTTTTAAGAAATGGTCGTAGTGATTCATACTAGTACATGAGAAACTCAGGAGTACTTCTTTCACTAATGATTTTTTATTTTTTTTATTTTTATTTTAAAAGTATAATAAAAAGATATTAACAAACATACACAAAGTAGCATAAGCATAGTACAATCGAATCTGACTTACAGATAGGGTGACAGGGAATCATCAATGGTTGTTGCATTACATATTGATAATTTCTAATTGTGTATTCAGGAAAATAGGTATACACATGCAAAATTGATTAGACAATTAATCATCTACTATTCCTTACAATAAAGTGACCTAAGTCAGTAGTACAACTTCTTTTTATAGTGTGAAAGCAAAAGGAACTACATCAACTACAACAGAAAAAGAGAAAAAAAAAAAAACGAAAAGCATGAACAAAGAGACACAAAGTAGCTCAATAAACTTATAATCATAATTGAATTATAGACAAAGCAACAGAAAACCAACAATATTTGTTGCATTTCATATTGATATCTTCAAAATCTATGCTCTGGAGAACACATAAAGACATAGAAGACTGATCAAACAATCAGTCATCAACTATTCCTTGCCATTCAATGACATAAGTCAATAGTAGAACCATGTTAGCCATCCTGTACATATGTATATACATAGATACTTACATACATACATACATAAATTTTTGCCTCATTATTTTCTCCTTTCCCTCGTCCCCTCTGTTCTTACTAATGATTTTTATGTCACATTTTATTTAAATTAGAAAACTTCGCTCTTCTAGCGCACAGTGCGGTGTGTTTGATGATGAACTGTCAACACTACCATAGCTGAGACACATCACTTCTTCAGGAGTGGTCTCATGCTACCTGTTGTAGCCAAACGCTGCCCCAACCCCCCCCCCCGGGTTAATTCTCCATCACTGCAGCTTTTCCATTTCCCGGAGGTCATGGGAATGACAGCATAGAGCATTTTCATTTTCCAGAGCAGTTGCTCTATCTGGACATGCTGCATTTGTGATGTAGCCATACTGTTTTGTATATGAATAGTGTGTCCTTTCTATTATTGAGCAACATTCTTTGGAGGGATGGGTCATAGAATATTTAATCATTCCTTACCTGAGAGATGTTTGGTTTTGTTCTAGATTTCTTTGATGCTTATTGAGAATGGTGCTAGATGTCCATTGACTGCCACCTCTTGGAGTCAGAGAGATGTCCTTGTTCTGAGGTGCTACTTCAGATGAGTGGAGTTGGGAACAACCCAGCTTGTTTAAGGGTGCAAGCAAGAGCAGAAGGGGGAGTGTGGAAACCTCATCCCAGAGAGAGTGTCACCAAAAAACCCAGACATGCTGTTCTGTCATTCTTGCCCTGCCAGGAAGAATTTCCAAGTGAGACCACAGTGCCCCTCAGGAAAGCTTGAGAGTTGGTTTCTGGGTCTGAGGGGAATAGTTTAAGGTCCATAGAATAAGGAGATCTAAGCCTTTCCAGAACTCAAGGTGATGATCCTTAGGGAGGCTGGAGGATATGGAACTTCTCTTCAACCCCTGTTGTGAGACTCCAGGTGTGTTGGTGGATGTGGAGTTCACACACTGTGGTCCATTCACGTAGAGTGACAGGAGGGCTGATGGTGAGTTTCAGGCTTCAGGTTAGAGGAGCACAGTGGTCTAGCCTCAGTTAGGGTCCGTTGTGATGGGCTGGGGTGGGGAGAGATGACCTAGGCCAAAGAATGGGTTACCAAACTCTCCAAATCTTCCTTTCTTGTTGGCCCTGAACCACATAGGGGCCACTGTTAGAATTAGCTTCAACTTGGTGGTCTTTGTAAGGTAGCATCTTGGAAAGGCAGGAACGGAATCAGGTTCATACAAGACTGGGGTACTGGCTCTGCCAGCAAATAATGTGTGGATCCCTAGGGAGGTGGGAGGGACCTGGAGAATTCCTTTCTGCTCTTGTTGTGAACCCTGGGAGACACACACATGTTCTCAGATGTGATGTCCTCTCACTGCTACTTCTGCAGTCAGGGAAATGTGAGGTCCTGCTCTGAGCTATGCGAATTCAGGTGAGAGAGCCGAGAGAGCGGGGCTCCATTAGGGGTCTCACAGAAGGGTTGTGGGGGAGTGAGAAAGCCCCAACCCAGAGACAGGGACTGGGAACAATCTAACTTTACCTGTGTTATCAGCCCTGCAACCTAGGGAAGGGGAGAATTCTCATGAAGGAGTCTGATTTTGCCTCAGAAGTCCCAGATTGTACATTCAGAGCCTTGTTCTGAGGTTCGGGCTTCAGGGAGGAGTGGATAAGACCTGAGCTCAGGTAAGCTCAGGTAAGGGCTATTGGAACACAGAGGAAACCTCGTCCTAGAGAGAGGGTCCCAGAATCTTCTAGAAAGCCTCTATCATCTGTCTGTGCTGCGTAGTACATAATTCTCAGGATTTTGCCCCATTTGTCCTCAGGATTTTGCCCCATTTGTCCTCACTGGGACCTGAGGGATCTTTTTTCTTAGCACTTTGCTTCATGTGGGAGGAAGAAAGGGGGCTCAGGTCAATTTGGTCAAGGCAGGATCTCACAGCAGAATGAGGAAGCCCCAACTTAGAGAGATGGATCCCAAAGTAAGCTGGGTCCTGCCTCTGTTGTTCCCCCTGGCAGCAGGGAAAATGTCTCCCGGGAGCAGTCCTTTCACCTCAAGGCACCGATAAGGGAGATTCAGAGCTTACTTCTCTGGTCCTTGCCTAGGAGGGAGAAGCAGAAAGGTCTGAGGCTCCATTAGGTAAAGAGGAGGCCCTGAGGGCAACGTGACGAAGCCCTAAAGCAGGCTGTGGGTCCACAAACAACACAGATCTGCCTCTGTTTCAACCCAGAGCACTCTGGGGGAAGAATTTTCAGGACACCCTCCACTTTTTCCTCTAGGCATGAAGAGAGGAGGGACAGAGCCTTGATTTGGAACCTGTGTTTCAAGTCTAGGGAGCATAGTGGACTGGGCTTAAGTAGGTCACAATGAGAGGCTGTTCGGCACTGTTGAAGTCTCAGCTCACATAGTGTTTCCCCAAAATCCAGGTCCACCTGTGCTGTACCCACGCAGGAGCAGATATGATACCATGAGCCCCTCACCATGTCTGCTACAGGTGACCTGGGGGTCAGAGCCTTGTTCTGCTGTCTGCTCTTCTGGTTGGCTGAGAAGGTAGAACTTGAGATTCCTTAGGTTAAGTTGAGAGGCTAAGAA
Organism: Dinomys branickii; assembly: GCA_004027595.1. Lineage (NCBI taxonomy): Eukaryota > Metazoa > Chordata > Mammalia > Rodentia > Dinomyidae > Dinomys > Dinomys branickii. Next base: position 18,027 of record PVLD010024001.1, on the reverse strand, counting down.
TAAGAAAGGAAGCCCCAGCCAAGGCTGATAGTCTGGAAATAGCCCTTACCCGCCACTGTAGACAGCCTGCACTGTGCAGTGTGGAATTCTCAGGTGAGCGCCCCCTTTGGCCTCAGGTGACCCCTGTAATTTAGAGCCTGGTTTTCATTGTCCTGCTTACCCTAAGAGTAGCAGAGAGAATATGGGCTCAATTACGTCAAACTGGGGGCTGTGGTGTAAATGTGGAAGCTCTGAGGCAGGCAGCAGATTCCCAAATAATACACACCTGCATGTGTGATCATCTCTTCACCTGGGAAACACTTGCCTGAGCATGACTCCTCTACTGCCCATGCATAACATGACCTTTCTCCCTTAGCCATCCCTGTGTCAGACACTTTATCCAAAGGGGAACACCCTGCAGGTGGTCCAGGAAGTGGGCAATGCCTGTGGGAGAGACTGAGGTGGGGCCTGAGAGAGTAGAGAGGATGCCGAGACAATCTGTTTAAGCACCTCCTGTCAGCCCCACGAAGTCCCATGCAGGGTACTGTGTATGCCATCGAGTGACTTCAGTCTGTGGGGTGAGAGAAAGCTAGCACCCTTTTTCTGAGATGTAACTGTTAGGTGAGGGGAGCAGAGTGAACCTGTTCCCTGTCCAGGTGAGGGCCTGGGGAATCCAAGGAAGCCCCACCCCAGAGAACGTGTCCCTGAATAACCCAGACTCCTCTCTAGTGTCAGACCTGAAGCATACACGTGCCCTCTCCCCACTTTGGCCTCACAGTACCTGGAAGTGAGAGGCTTGATGTGTGGGGCTACACTCAGGTAAATAGAGAGGAGGATTCAGGCTCTGCTGGCAAACAAGTTCCAGATACATAGGAAAGGATGATGCCCCTACCCATCCCACTAGAGGAGCGCTATGGGCAACCTTTCTGCCCCAGTTCTCATCCCTGCTCCCCTGGACACGGTTCCTGGGTGCGTGGTTCCTCTGCTTGCAAGGGTGAGGCCCTGAGAATGGAAGAGCCTTGGGCACAGAGGGTTACTTGCCCTCCAGCAAAGAGAAGAACCCACAGAAGTCTGCCCTTGCTCTGAGGCCAGGGAAGGCCAATGCAGGTTTGTCAGGCAAGGGATTCCTGATTTCTTCAAAAGGGTCTGAGGGCCTGTAGGGTTTTTGAACAATAAGCAAGGCCCCAGGGAAAGGGGAAAACAGGCTCTGACTCAGTCAGATGAGAAATGAAGCAGGAATGCAGGGCCCGGGACACATGAGAGATAGGAGTCAACCTGCCAATTCTTTCAATCTGAGTGCAGGCCTGAATTCCCACCTGGAATCTGGGGGAGAGGATGCAGGTCAGGGAAGAGTGAGAGTGTTTCCAGACTCTAGGGCAGGACTACTGGAGGATTAGTGAGGGGAAATTCCACTCTAGACCGGAGGGTGACCTCCCACAGACATGAGCCCCTGGCATATGCAGTGCACCTTTGACCTTGGCTCTTGATGGCAGAGAGAAGAGGGCACTGGTCTGAGCAGTGTGGCCTCAGGTCAGCAGATCCAAAACATGGTAAGCCTGGCCCTGCTGGCAGGCTGGGGTGCCCTCAGGCAAGACCTCAGAGAAGAGTCACCTGCCCTGCATTTCCACCTCTGCTGTCCCAGCAAGATGGTGGCCTTGATTTGGCAGATGCAGCCCTAGGTCAGCAGCGGGAAAATGTGAGCACTTGGGCCTGCACCACACAAGGGAGGACCTCTGGATTCTACTCCTGTCAGTCTGGGGAAACCCACACAGAGGTATGCAGGTGTGCTGTGTTTTTTCTTCCTGGACTCAGGGAGGTGGCCCTAGCTATGATTACCTTCATCAGGTATTGGGAGGAGCCACATCCTGTTAGCAAAGAGAGCAGGCCAACATCTGTGGATAATCAAAGGAAGGAACCTGGGTGAGCTTAGGTTTTTTCCTCTTATTGGAACTTGTGTACCATACAAAATGATCATGATAACTGTGGGAATTGGTACATGTACGTGGCACATGTTCATTGTTTTTTAAATCTCCTCTCCCTCTCTTCCTTCCCCATCTTTGCATCTCTTGGGATACAGACTACCACATACTAATCACATTCCTCATAGGGACTTGGTGTGTGTACAGACTTCCAGTTTCCCTTTTTTATCTGATGCACCTTCTTCCACTCTTTCCCTGTCTCTTTCCATCCCTTGGTTCCCTCCCAATACACTGAAGATATCACTGTTTAATATTATTCAACTTTAATTTTGTTGTTTATTTATATTTTGGGTTTCTAATCTAAGAACAACCATGTGATGCATAAGTTTTTGTCTGATTACTTCATTTAGTTCATTAGTTCATTTAACATTGTGGTGTGTATGTGCATCTGTTTTCCTATGAATGACTCAAGTTTATCTTTCTTCATGGCAGAGCAGTACTGCATTGTGCGTAAATACCACACTGGCAATGGCTTTATCCATGTATCTCCTATCGGACATATAGGCTGCTTCCAAGATTTGGCCACTGTGAACTGTATTGCTGTAAACATGGGAATTCATGTATCACTGTGATATGATGTCCTTATTTCTTACAGGGAGATACCTAGAAGATAAACTTCTGAGTTAGATATACTGTTGAGCACAAGTTTACTAAATAATCCCGGTGCTGATTTCCATCATAGTACTTCCTGTTTATTTTCCCACACAAATTGAAGAAGCACATGCTAGTTATCACATATTATTAATTGAATCCTGTTTTGTAGCCATTTGATTGCGACTGTGTTCAATCTGTGTAGCAGTGGTGGAAGTATGGCCATTTTGACTCTGTTGGTTCTGTGAACAGGGAAAGATCCTCATTTTGTAATATCCTCTTCAATCTACTGTATTTTTCATAGCTGTCATCCTTCATTTCTTTGGTTAGGCTAATTCTTAAGTATTTTGTTTTTCTCAGGGCTATTGTGACAAATGTAGTTTCCCTCAGGTGTTTTTCCGTGAGGTTATTACCAATGTAATGGAACACTACTGATTTTTGTGTGTTGCCTTTCTTTGTGTCATTTTTGATTTTTTGGAACAGGGTCTCACTATGCAGTTCAGGTTGGACTTGACTCACTTTATAGCCCAGGCTGGTCTTCAGCTTGCAGCAACAATCCTCCTGCCTCTACCTCCCAAGTGCTGGGATTACAGGCACGGGCCAACACACCGGGCGGTATGTGTGCTTCCTTTGTCACTTTCTACACTACCAAATTTGGTTATGAATTATAGGAGTTTAGGGGGTCTTTTACGTAGAGGATAATGTTATCTGCAAATAAGCATAATTTAATTCTTTCTTTCATACATAAGTCCCCTTAATTTCTTGAAAGAATTCTCTATAGTTTGCAAGATTTGAGTCAGCTCCTTCCACATGCTGGGTGATCTACTTCTCTCTGTTTATTTTTTTCCTCTCCCCCAGGTGTGATTTTCCAGAGTGTCAGCTCCAAATCTTGGAGCCGCTGAGTTACTACTGGTCATCATTCTGCATTTTCCAGCACTGAAGCCTTGAGGATAACGCATGGCCATAACAAAGGACCCACAGAGCCTGGCTTCCCCGTTATTAGTCCAGATTCCCTGGTGAGGGTGGCTGCATATAAACTGCTGAAAATTCTACTGAGCAGTGGGAGGTGGAAGCTCATGGAGTTTTGGCCTTGTCCCAAAGGTGACCACAGTCAGTAGAGGGAGCTACATACAGTTCGTAAATGGAGGACCCCAGAAGTAGACAGACTCAAGACATGGGTCCCTTCTCAGGACCAAGGGAGACTGCAGCCCAGAAACAACACACCCCCAGAGGCTTGCTATTCTCATGTTAGCCCGGGGGGCTCTAAATGGCACACTCACTTCTACCACAGGGCAGACAGGGCCTTCCAGGAGATGAGGACTGTGGGAGATCAACTCACCTCACATGCACACGCACCAACAGGAGGAAAGTTGGTAAAATACAGAAGCACATAGGGAGCCTCACTGTGTTCTCAGGGCTGAGACACAGCTGAGACATCTGCACTTTAGTGCAAGAAAGTAGATTTGGACTCAGTTTCCAGAGGTTTAAGGCCATAGTGATCCAGGTCTGAGGCAGAACAGCGAAGTGGATGACACAAGCAGGAAGAAGGCTGCTCACTGCATGTCCCTCGGGAAGCAGAGAATGAGGGTGCAGTCAGGAAGGAAGACAGACCCCGCTCTCTCCCAAGGCAGTGATGCTACTCTTCCCACCAGGGCCCCCACCTAAGAGCAGGGCAGCTGTGAGCCCCGCCACGCTCCAGTCTCCTCCTGAAAGTCTTGCCTGTGATCCCATGGGCTTTGGGAGAAATCCAGACTTAAACCACAACAGGGGATGGCATCACAGGAGAGATGGGCACAGACCTTTCTGTCAGTGCTGATGTTCCCATGTCAGGGAGGCAGGATGGGCGCCTGCTCACTTCTTTTGAGAATCCTGGAGATTTTAGGGAGGTGAGGGGCTCCACCTGAGATGGTGTCTTCAGGTTGGCGTGGGGAGCCTCCCCGGCTCAGGTTACGCACAGTTCCCCCTTCTGCCAAGAGTCTAAGTGAGGACCATGAGAGAGAAGCGAGTGCACTGCTGACCTGAACACAGACAGTTGCGCGGTCCTCTGACATCAGTCCGGTGCTTGTTCTCATCCCAGGCAGCCTTCACGGGGTGTCAAGCTGAGTCCACTCTCTCAGGTCTGTGTGACTGGTCTCACTGAGTGAACAGCCTTAGGACAGGTGGACTGGAACTGGGCCAGCAGAAGTAGGATCCCAGGGTGTATCAAGGTCCTAGGTGAGGCACAGGGAACACAGTCACCTGAACACAAAGTATCCTCACATTGGACCATCCTTTGGTACCCTGTAGTCACCCCCAGGGAGCAGAGTTGAACTCCCATTCCCTCATTTCCTCTTTCAAAGTATCAGGAACGTAGCTGATTTTTAAAGAGGGGGGCTCCAAGTCATTGCAGGAAGACTCTTACACCTCACTATTCATTGAGGTAAAGATACACCAGGTTCCCATTCCTTAGACACATGAACCTCACTGAAATTTTCCGTGCCACCTGTTGTCCCCAGGAAGCTGTGGTCAGATATATGTTCTCTGTGTGTCCTTTGTTACCTCTCAAGAGCAAGACACTTTTTCTGAGTTTATCAGGGTGTTGAGTGAGCATAGTGTTGAGAAGAAAAATGTGGAGCTCTCAAGACAACCCACCCAACATGTGAGTACTGGGAATGCAGGACTGTGCTGGAGAACTGCAGCCTGTGGGCCTCCATGCCTTTTCCAGGAGCTAAGGCAACCATGAGTGAAGGTTGTGTTGTGGAACAGTGTCCTCAGCTCCCTCAGGATAGCAGTCCCAGGCAGCCTCAGGAGCCAAGGTGAGGTGCATGCCCTGATGTGGACCTAAGGATTTCCTTATCACATAGCCAGACACTTCATAATCCAGAGCGTTCATATGCCATAATGACTTTCTTAGAGCCTTGTCCTATGAGTTCAACTGCATCCTGCATAGCAGCATCATTTCATATCCCACGATCACGGGAACAGGTGGTTGTGATGCCTGGAGCACCCCCAAAAAAGACCTCTGATGGTCCCTTTTGGGGGCAAAGAGTTTGTGGTTCTCAGTTGAGAACGCTAATAGTCTTTCTCTCTCCTCCAGGTGTCTGAGCCTTCAACAACAAGCTCTTGCTCTCTCCACAGATCATCATGATGACTCATGGTCAATGGAGTGAACACAACATCCTAGGGAGAGACCCTTGTACCCCAAGAAATACACAGGTCCTCACAAATGCAAAAGTTCCCAGGGATGGTGTGCAGGAAGCATCAGTCACTGATTTCTGTGCATCTTTGTTCTTTTATTCTATAATTGGAGCCACACCAAATGAAGGGCTGCAGCTTGCAACACCAAGTTTTCCTCAGAATCCTTGGGGCATTTTCCCTCCCTCAAACACCATGGGGTGTAGTTAAAGGGGCCAGTATAGAAAGGGCTTTAAAGAATACCTGAAGGATGAAAGCCCCTCAGAGGAAATGATCTTCCCTCAGATGCTGCACAATGTGTTTCTAAATGAGTTATATAAACTGGTGCCATTCTTGCTACACAAGTATCAAAACAAGGAGAGGGTCACCATGGAAGAAATTCTGCACACTGTGGCCCATGATCACCATGAGAAATTCCCTCTGATCTTCAGGGATTTCTGTGAGTGCATGTGCCTGAGCTTTGGTGTTGGTGTGAGGGATGTTGGCCCCCCTGGGCTCACATATGTGCTTGTCCCCTTATTCAGCCTCAGTTATAATGGATTGCTGAATGATGATTATGAGAGCTTTCCTCACATCAGTGTCCTGATAGTCATCCTGACCCTCATCTTCATCAAAGGCAACAGTGCCAGTGAGGAGGACATAGCACAAGTAGATGTTAGCTCAGAGGGATAATATTGTGATTGGGGATCCCTGGAAATTCATCACTGTGGATTTGGTACGTGAAAGGTACCTGGAATACCAGCAGATTCCTAATAGTTTCCTTGCTTCATGTGAGTTCCTGTAGGGTCCAAGGTCTCAGTCTGAAACCAGCAAGATGAAACTCCTAGAGCATCTGGCCAGGATTCATAGGAGAGATCACAGGTGTTACCCAATTCTGTATGGTGAAACTTGGAGAGAGGAGCAAGACAGGGTCACGGCCCCTGAATTGGGAAGCTGGTTTCCAGAGTCTTGGAGTTGTTTGAAACCACATCAGAAGATTCTCTCCCACTCCATGTGAAGCGAGGCCCATTCTTCCCTATATGCTTGACGAGACCAGGCAGTTTTATAAGCCATGAGGTGCTAGAGGAGGACTTTGGAAATACCGTGTGTACCATCTTGACATCTGTTTTTTTGGGGGGGTTACATGGAAACTAACACTGGCTTTTTATTTTGACTTTTTGATAACATTCCTTTTTTTGCAAGATTGAAGTAGCTTGCAGAACAGTGTTGGTATTAAATGTAATTTTAGTTTTGGGATGAAGATATCTGATTGTGATTTCTGATGTAAATGTGATTTTTTGTGACACTGATCAAAAATAGATTTTGCCTTTCCATTCCATTGTGAGAGTCTTTCCTTTTTGTCAAGAAAAAGGAGTAAATTTTCATTTTATTGTGCTAAGAAATGATTGGAATAAGAAATCCCTTGTCATGTGGAAAAAGTTTAAATCAAGCGATATGGAGTGCAGAAATAAAGATAAGACTGAATAACAACCCATAACTTCTTATTCCTTTCCCCTACTGATCTATACTATTTTGATTACCATAATCAGGTATGATAATACCTGACTACAGTGGTTTCCTTTATCCTATTAGGGAAATGTACAGCCATCTGCTCATGGGCACATACATTCCTAAACTTTTATTGCACACATGCCTTTGGAAGACCGTGTGTCTGCAGTGGAGACATGAGTACAGTACACAGGGCACAATGAAGTCTGCCCCATAAGGAGGTGGAGGCCAAGAGTATCACAAATGTTAGGAAAATAGAGAGATGTCCTCAAGGAATTAAAGGGCATGAAAGAGGGTACTGCAGGGTGACAGACAGCAGCCTCAAGGGTGTGCTGAGCCATAGAAGTTTGGAGCCTGGGGCAACTGTAGTCCTTCTGTGGGAGTTGATTTAATGTAGCTGCAGTGGCCGAGCCAGACCCTCAGAGGAGGAGTCTTGGTCCTGAGAGGACATCCCAAAAGCATGAAAGATTGCTCTGGGCAGCACTTTTAGATGTTGGCTGAGGCTGAGAGGAATCCCTTGATGAGAAGGCTGGTCCTACCCGGGGAGGGAACCAGGGGACTCATGCCCAGAATTTTCACAGCTTTCCTGAGACATAAGGGTGACCCTCTGGTGAAGTGAGGCAATTATATGCCTGACTAGGTGCTCTCCTGTCAGCTGAGAGGGTCCATTTACCAAAGACTTGCAGTGCCAAGGTGACTGCTTTTCTGGGACAGCTTCCCCTTGTGAGTCCAGTTTACCTCATACACTCTTATGAGAATGACAGGAGGATCAGGTCAGTTGCTTTAGCCAGTTGCACAAGTGATCAGATGACTGCCTATACAAGTGTTCCTCCTTCCAGAGCTGTAACAGAAGGACGAGATCTGGGCCAGTTTGCCATTATTGCCTTTCTGAAGGAGGGCAATGTTGGGATAACAGCGTGTGTAATTTTGCTTGAAGTTTCTTGGATCTGCGACTGTGCTGAGGTAGATTTCTGTCTAGAATGCCCAGATTTTCAGCCCTCATTGACATAGAGGCTTTGTAATACCCAAAGCTGGACTTTCGGTGATGCTGATATAAAAAATAGTTCCTTCAAGGAAGAGAACCTTGCAGGGAGGGAAATACGGATTCTCGCTCAGATTCCAGGCACTGTGAATTAGTTGCTCTCAGCACAGACTCTCCAATATCTAATCATCTAATGAAGTAATACATCTGGCTGGAGAAAGCTTATTAGGAGGAGTATATTAGTAGGAGTTTTGCCTAATTTTCTATTCTGTTTCATTATGTACTGAACCTTCCCTGTGACAACAAAAACACATTTTCCAGTAAAAGAGTGCTAGAGTCTGAGATTTAAGCAATAATAGAACCAGCTGCTTTTTACCATTTATTCAGTATATGTCAGAAATTCTGCTAAGTGTTTTAATATGCTTCTTAGATTCCACTGCTCTTACAACTATACATGTGTCAAACTCCTAATACAGATGAATAACCTGAGGCCTACTGGTCATGGAAACTTCTTGGCTTCCCTGTATATTAAGGGACAAAGCCAGGTGTAGACTCTTCATGTGAGGTTCTGTAGAGGCCATCTAGTTCTCATTTCTCCCAACTTGAACCCAACAGTGATTCTGCATTTATTTCCATACTTAGAGAAGTCTTCAAAGTACCTTTCAGAGTGTAGATAGAGCATTTTCCAAGCCTCTGAAACTTGGCCTGAGTTAAAAACGTGAAACAGAGCAGATCGTGGGTGCCCCCTACTCCCAGGGGAACTGCCCACACTCTCCTGCCCTCACTCACGTCATGTAGGAGGCCCTACTCTGCTGTTGCTCACCCTGGAAATGCTCCAATAGCAACAGCATTTTTGACATCAATGTTAATTTAGGACAATAACGTTTAGGCAAGCGCTTATTCCACTGAGCTATATCCCCAGCCCGACAATAACGTTTAGAACCTGGGTGATGTGCCTGAAAAGGAAAACAAACACTATCTAAACTTCCCAATTGGGTGATAAGTACTTTGACTCACAACATAATCTACTCTTTGTCTTGGCTGGTCAATTAGGATAGTTTTTGTCACCATGTTGATACTTCTTAGGGATTTAGTAGAAGGAGTGTCTTCCTTACTTTCCCTCCTTTCTGAGACAATACCTGCACACCAAAACTTAAGGAAAGCTTTATTTTGCCTACATTTGGTGAAGGATTCAGTCCATGCTCCAGTGGCTCTGAAGCATGGCGGCACATGGCAGAAGCCAGCCCTTCAAAGCAGCATAAGACAGCAACAGCAATAAAAGCAAAATGGACAAGAGCAGGTGGGCAGCCTCTTTCCCTCCCCTACATATGCAGTCCTACTGCCCAGGGCATTTGTAGCACTCACACCCATAATCGCAGCATTGGATCGAGGATCAATCATAAACTCTAAAAGCCCTTTCCAAGACTGCCGGAGGCTTTGAGGGGAATTTCAGATAGAGACCATAACAATGAGTCACTATTAAAGGTTCCACATGACACGGGTGCAGCCACATGAGCCTGTGAAGCTCTTCAGGCCCACAGCGCCCTGACATGCTTCAGGAGAGGCAGGACCATGCTCACCACAGTAGAAGAAAGAAAATCATCTACTGTAGGGGTACTCCTGCAAAACCTGAGGTCCTCTGAGTAGGTGCTAAGTGTGTCTTTGTGGATCACTAAATAAAGCTACAGCATACCCTCTGTGTCTTCTTTCTGGTCTGTGTCTCTCCTTACAGTAATATTCTAGTTTTAAGTACACTTAATGACACAGTTCCTGATGTTCCAACAAGGCCAGGTATGTGTACTGTAGTAATCAGGTTACCCTGATGGCCATGAATTCAAAGACAGAAGAAAATTCGCAGCCTGCTAAGATTTAGGTGATTGTGCAGTAAATAGTGACAAGTGCTAATGGGTGAAGAATAAGAACCTCTCCTGCTTATATTTTTCCAGTAGACAAAAGTGTTTGTTTGTATGTCTGAGGCTATTGTCTCAGAGTAGGTGATAACAGAATAGGCTGCACAATGTCCAGGCCAATCATATGTTCTCAAATACTCCTCCCAGAAAAGAAGTGCATGTTAACAAATCCTACTTGTTACTTTTGGATGAGCATGTACAGTGTGACCACTTATGACATTGCAATTCCTCCCTCACACTGTTTATCTTCCCTGCTTTCCTAGGCTTGGGAGTGTTATAGTTCACTTGTCATTAGGAGGGTTTATTAGATGATTTTGTGCCTCGGAATTACTAGCCAACCCATTGTTTATTCAATACTGCCATTTCTATAGGAGGTACTGCAGTAGGTCTGGATTCAACATCACTCTCTCTCCACACAGCACGCAGACCTTGCTGTTTGTTCTCCTAAGAAGTTCAGCCATGCATGTTTGTTCTCTCAAGAGAATCAAGCTGATTCTGGGCCTTGAAGGCCCTGGGGAGGAGCCGACCACTGATGCTGACTGCAGAGTTTCCTTCATGCAGCTCACACCCTTCAGGATCTTGAGCACATCTGTTAATCCCATGACAGATATGATGTCTTCCCCAGTGTGAATGACACATCGTGACCCCAATCACCTCTTGCTGTGCCACACTGTCCCGCCTGCTCCTGGATCTAGCCTCAGCCTGCCCATTTTGGAGCATGGTGTGCTCTGTATCCTACTATCACACACTCCAAGCCGGGACTGGGCACTGATGTAAGCAGCAAGTATCTCTAGCTGAGGGTCTGTAGTAAGATTAAGTTTGGAAATTCTACCTGTATATTTCCAGAAGAGCCAATGTGTTTCTCAACAGAGAGGTATTATGAATGTGTTTTTCCACACTATAATTGTTAAACAGACTTGGTGTTAAAAAATCAGCAGAGGGGTGGCACTCTACTGCCTGATAACAAGGTCGCCAGTCTTGATTTGTTTGGACTCTTCTAAGAAGAGGAAACTTCTCCTTTCACAGCAGAAAAGTTCTCCACTTTGGAGGACTACTCTCTGGGGAATCTGAATGATCTCTTCCAGGAGCAATGCTCATGAGAAAAGATAGTGTACAAATAATGTGTCCTCTATTTCCATTCGTTCTTAAACCACAAGACGACTCTACTGCTGTTCCCGGCTTCCATCACCCTCAGAGCGCACCTCTGTCTTCTTGGTCATGGAAGAGGCCGCACAAGTTAATATGCTTAGGTCAAATTTTCCAGACCCAAATCAAAGAAGGCCACATATTTTGGCTAAAAAGAAATTATCTGAAGCCAACTTAGGTGACACATTGGGGACCATTTGCCTTAAATTGCCCTCTCACCCTGTCCCCTTCGGCTAGGGCCTTTCATAGTTAAGAAAAGAAGGGAGTGGAAGCACAAGCAGGTAATGCCACTCTCCACTTCTGCCTCATCACTTCCTGCAGTTCTTGCCTCACACTCCTCTAAGTCATGTTCCTGTCTCCTGGAGCTGGTGCATCTGCATATCCTGCCACTTCTTTGAGGATACGTAGAGGGGGGTTGTTCATTATGAATTCAGCAGAGAAAAGTTTGAGTAAGTTGCTTCTCTTTAAAAGAAAATATCTAAATTTTGTGGTTCCATATTACATTGCAGGTCATGGTAAGTCATGGTAGGTCACGGAGTGGTATCACATAATCCCCTTCCTCCTTCGTTGTTCCAAGACCATGTTTTCTATTCCCCTTCTAGGCTAAGAAGAGTGACCTTGCCCAATTATCATGGAAACCAGGCAGGGGATCCCCAGTCACTTTCAAGTGTATCACTGGGACACCTCTTCAGTTCCTAACACATAAGAACACCACTGCCTACTTAGGTCACTGGGATCCTTTACCCCTGAAAGAATGGTGACACCTTTCTGAGGCTACTGGCACCAAACATAAGGACAGTGAGATGCAAAGGCTCAGGTTGGTGAGGTTATCTCAGCTCTGCAAAGCTGATCTCGTACATACAAGTTCCAGTGTGGAGTGATCCGTCTCTAGCACTGAGAAAGAAGTATCGTTCTGTTATCATTTTTGTTGCTTTCTATGCTGTTTTGTGTATGAATTTGCTTTTGTTGATTTTCTTTAAAACAACTGAAAAACAAGTTTGTATGTCTAAGTAAGGATAGCTGGAATATGTGTATTGGTGATATCTATTGTTTAATGAGAGGAACAGTCAACACAAAAATTTTCTTTTTTCTTGTCCAAAGTTACACACATGAATTTGTAATTACAATGACTGATCTGAAAACAATATGCAGTATAAGAAACATTTAGTGGTGTTTTATTGATGGTGTTTTCATCTGTGTTCATTTAAGAGATTGTCCTGTAGCTTTCTCCTCTGCTGGTCTTAATTTCTGGTTTCTGATCAGTGTGTTGCTCATTTTCAAGAATCACTTTTCAAGTCCCTTTCAGTCTCATTAAAGAGTTTGAGGAGCATTATCTCTAGATCTTTCCCAAAGTTCTTCAAGAATTTGGCAGTGTATCCATTGGGTCTTCGGCTTTTCTTTTTGGGAGATAAGAAATTATATATATATATATATATATATATATATATATACACACACACACACACACACACACACACACATGTATATACACATACATATATACATACATATATACATATACACACATATACATATATACACACATATATATACATACATACATATATACACATACACACACACACACATATATACATATTTCAACTTCATTGACTAATACTAGAATCACATGGCAGGACTCAAGGCTCAGCATGAAATTTCACCCACTCTTTCCTAGGCTTTCTCTCCCTCCTAACCTGAAAGCCAGGCTACTCTAAAGAGAGTCCTCTGGGTGCAGTAAAAAGATGTCCCCAGAATTCTCAGAGTATCTTATCTGCCCACTACCATGACCTACACTCGGAGCAACCGATCTAGTGAAGGTCCCAGCAAGCACAAAGAGCAGAGTCTATGAACCTCCCAGGATGAGCTAGCACACCTTATTCTGCACCATGTGTCACTAGTTGACATGATCACTGAAGTGTTGGAAGCTGGGCTCTTTAAGTATCAAAAGAAGCAGCTGATCAGAGGCTAGAACTGCCACACAGTGCTGACCACAGTTTCAAAAAGGAGTTCACTTAGATATTCAGCGAAATCTGGCAGTCCATGTGTGGGTGCTTTGGCATTGATGTGTGGGAAGTGGATCTCCAGGGGCAAAAACATGTCCTTGTCCCTGCCTGGGGCATCATATGTAATGCCACCCTGGGGGATCATAACGAGATCATTCCAAAATCATACTCCTGATGCTCATCCTATCTTCTTGAAGGACACAGGTGCTAGTGAGGAGGATATAAGGGAAGTACTGACAACCAGGAAACTGTTACCTCAGGGGAGCTCTTTGTTCCTAGAGAGCCTTGGGAATTCATCATGGAGGACTTGGTACAGGGAGGGAACATAGCATATCAACAAGTGACCAATACTGATTCTGCTCACTGAGCTTCTGTGGAATGGAAAGACCCATGCTGAAACCAGTAACGTGAAAGTCCTAGAACACTTAGCCAAGGTTTATGGGAGAGATCCACGTCAACCCCAGGTCTAAGAGAAGAGGATTTTAGTGAGGAACAAGAGGCTTCACATGCATGAGGTGTGGGCCACTGAGGGGGTGAAGTGCATGCCAGGATGGGATTGTTCACAGCCTTGTCACTTGCTGAGTTTTGCCGCATGTGAAGTGAGGCCCTTCCTCCATTGTGTATCTGTGAAGAGCAGGGAGTGATCTCATTAGTGAAGAGCCAGAGTACAAGGGGACATACATTGTGAACCATCTGATAGTTGCTCTATTTGGTTTAACTTTGAAATGGACAAGTGTCTTCTTTATAATGTGGAAATCTTGCTCCATTTCTGCAGTATTGAAGTAGATTTCACTTCTTCTTTGATGAATGATATTGCTCTCGCATATATGCTTAGGTTTATGATATTTATGGCTGATTGTGATTTCTGAAGTGAACCGGATTTTAATGATCCATGGATATTCTCTTCCATTCCTGGTATAAAAGTCTTGTTTTATGTCAATGCAACTGGGAAATCTTTTACTTCACTTGTGTAAAATAGAAGTGTAATAGTGATTTCCTTAGAAATGTGTAAGAAGTTTATATCAAGTTAGATGCGTCTAGAAATAGACATGTGGATAAAAATCAATACTTGTGCTTTTGTATCTTTTCCTGTGTTTATCTAGAGTATTAAAAAATATCTGTATGCTTGAATATTATTGATTTCTTCCATTAGGCTAAGAAATTTTCTGTCAGTAAAGAATCCTATCTGCTCAGGGGTACCTTGACCCTCAAGCCTTCATTGCACTTGTGCACATTGGAAAGCCTGGTGTGTGGTGGAGATATGAGTACATGTTATGGTTTGTGTCTAGAAAGGCCTCCTGTAGGCATGGGGAGGCCTTCTAGAGTATGTAATGGATTCATGGTCCATTGCTGGGGTTATGGGGGCAGGGAGCTTGCAAATTTTATAAGGAAGGGAAAGAGACATGCTCTGATCCATCCTCCCTTTTTGCTCTTGCTTCTTTTCCTGTGTTTTTCCTCAACGAACTTTTACCCTCTCCCATGTGCCACACTGCCTTGGAGGCAGCTGATCATTTAGAGAAACCTCAACAAAACGAACTGAACAAATCCTTTCTTCTTTAATGTTGGGTGTCAGGTATCTTGTCTCAGCAATGAGTGAAAAGTAACCAAGCATGTACACTAGTCTGAACAGGACCAAACGTCTCTCACAGATGGTGCATCGAGGAGAACCACCAGTGTCAGGAGATAAAGAGATGGCCGCAAGGACCCAAGTGCCGTGGAAAAGAGCAGTGAGTAGAAGGGGTCTAGCTGAGAGCAGCCATGGGTGAGTGCAGAGCCAGGAGATGTGGTAGCTTGGGGTAACTGCAGTTCCTTCTGAAGGGGCTGATTTTAGTGCAGCTGCAAGGTGGCCAGTGTCAGACCCTCAGATGAGGTGTGTGAGGCCTCAGATGAAAGCCTGAGAGGATGGAAGACATGACAGGGCAGCGCCTTTAGGTGGTGGGTACAGCTAACAGGAATATTCAAGTGAGACAGCTGTGAGTAGATTGGTACTAAGCAGGGGACTTATCCCAGCCTCTGCAAGGATTTCCTGAGAGATAAGGGGGGACACTTGGGGCAAGTGAAACCATAATGCCTCTGGCCAAGGACTCTATTGTCTGCTCAGTCTATTTTTTTGAAAATTATGTTCAAAAGTAGAGATAGGCTTCATCCTTCATTTCTTGACTTTAGAGGAAAAGTTTTCAGTTTCTCCTCGTTTATTATGAACCTGGCCCATAGGTTGTCAAGGATGGGTTTATGAGATTAAGTTTCAGGTTTTCTATACTACTGTTTCTGTGGGGATTTAATCCTGAGTGAGTGTTAGATTTTGTCAAATGCTTTCTGGTGTCCATTTGTATGATTATGCAGTTTTTCCTTTCTTTTCTTCATGGGATGTATTTAGCTTTTGTTTTATGCATGTTGTAGTGTCCTTGCATCCCTGGAATGAATCCCACTTCATTATATTTTGTGAACTTTTTCATGAGTTGTTGCACTATGCTCCCCAGGATCTTACTAATGACTGTGCACCCATGTTCACTAAAGTTATTGTAGTTCTGTACTGCAGTTCTCTTCTTTGACTGGATTCTTTTCAGGTTTGGGGATTAAGGTAATGTTCACTTCCAGCAGTGACTTTAGCAATGCTGAAACCCATTCAGTTTCATTAAAGAGTCTGAGGAGTATTTGGCATTAGATCTTATTTGAAATTCTTGTAAAATTGGGTAGGGAATCTCATAGGCCATAACACTTTCTTAGTTGGCAGATTTTCATGTAAATTCTTAAATTTCATGGACTGATACTGTTTTTTTTGGAATTTTATCTCTTCTTTTTTGGTTTGAGAGTTTATATATATATATATATACACACACATTTCCTCTGAATTCTCCATTTTATTAAGTTCTTTTAGATAATTAAAAAATTAGTACATATTTGCATTACATAAAGTTTCCAGTCATCTTGGTGGTCACTAATGGACATGATACAGCTGCTTTCTTGTTTTAAATTTCTTTCCTGCTCCCTCCATCTTCCCTTTTCCTATTCTAGTTTCTCTATCAATATTTTCATTCTTGTTCATTTTATTAATCTTAGCTCATATTATAGCAAATTCTGTTTATTCTCATTGATGATTTAGGTTCCTATACATGGCACATCTTTATTCTACTTATTTCCGCTTCCCGTCACCCTCACCCCTCAACCTTATTCCCTTGGCCCACGTCTGTATTGCAACAGATGCATCCCCTTTCCCCTTCTATCCATCCTTTATTACTCTTTCATTTTTACTTTACCTCACTCAACTTAGTGATACCACATGGTGTTTAAACGTGTGTGTCTGCTTTATTTCACTCTACCTTATATTTTAAGGTACATTTATTTTCGTAAAAATGACTTAGATTTTTTATTCTTCATAGCTAGTAAGTATTCTGTTATACATAGATAGCCGTTTTCTTTATCCAGTTATCTTTGAAAAAGTATGCACCTGCTTCCAGTACTTAGCTATTGTGCTGCTTTGAGCACTGGTGGGCATACATCGCTGTAGTTTAACATCTTAAGTTCTTTGGGGAGAAAATAATGACCAGTCAGGTTTATTGCATTGTATGGATTTTCTAAATTCATTTCTTTGAGAAAACTCCATAATGATTTCCATAGTGCTTATACTGTTGTACTTTACCACCAAAATTGAAAGATGGTTACTTTTTCACAGAGTCATGCAGGCATTTGTTATTGTTTAACTTCTTAATGACTGCCATTACTTCTGAAGTTATATGAAATATTAGCATTGTTTTAACTTGTCCTTCTCTAATGACCAGTGATGTTCAACACTTTTCATATATTTGTATTTCCTCATCTGTGAAGTATCCATTCATCCCTCTTGCCCATTTATTGACTGGGTTTTTCTTTAGGTGCTTTACTTTTCTTGAGCTCCCCTGCTCTGGCACTCCTCTTCCACTTCCCCCTTCCAAGATGACATTTCTACCTTAGACATCCCTGTGTGAGACACTTTATCCGAAGGGGAACACCCTGCAGGTGCTCTAGCAAATGTGTCCTGCCAATGGGAGAGACTGAGGTAAGACCAGAGAGAGAAAAGGTGAAAGATTTGTACGATCTGAAGAGAAACCAGAATATAAGGCCAGAGAGAGAAGAGAGGGGCCCTGAGAAAATCTCTTTCAGCAACTTCTCTAAGCACCGCGAAGGCCGTGCAGGGTACTGTGTATGACATTCAGGGACTTCAGCCTGTGGAGTCAGAGAGACGACAGCCTTGTTCTGAGATCTACCAATTAGGTGAAAGGAGCAGAACGAACCTGTTCCCTGTCCAGAGGAGGGCCTGATGGACCTGAGGAAGCCCCACCCCAGAGAGAGGGTCTCCTTACAACTCTGACTCCGCTCTGGTGTCAGGCCTGGACCACACGGGAGCCTCCTTTCCACTTTGGCCTCAGGGTCCTTGGAAGTCAGATTCTTGCTGTGAGGGGTACATAGTGACATGGAATTTAGTTTCTGCCGGCAACTTATTGACAGAATCATAGGAAAGAAAGTTGGCCATCTCACTACCCTCCTAGAGGAGCCCCATAGGTGAAATCTCTTCTCCCGTTATCAGGCTTGGTAATGCCTGGGCATGGTGCCTGGATGCATGGTGTCACCAGTTCCATGGATCAGGCCCTAAGAATAGTGACAGGCTTGTGCACAGAGTGTGCCTTGCACTCCTGAAAGAGAGAAGCCCCAAGGAGTATGCCCTTGCTCTGAGTCCGGGGAAACTCTATTAGGGTTTCTCAGGCAGTGGACTCTTGACTGCTTGAACAAAGTCT
>PVLD010024000.1:0-26555 GCA_004027595.1 Dinomys branickii | reverse complement strand
TGTTGAGACCATATCACCTTGTCTATAGATTAGTTGTGATTGTACTATTTTCTATGATAATTGGTGTCTGTTTGTCAATATGTTTTTGTACTTTTAAGTTTCTAAAATAAAAAAAAAAAAAGAAACGGGGAGTGCTTTAATGCTTTATAGGGAGTCTTAACATTTTCTTATAACCAAATTGCATTCCTGTGAATGCATAATCTCACTCTGTAGAACCTGGAAATGAAATGCAAGTCACTCTAAATGTCCCACTGTACTTCAATATGTGAAAAAAAAAAAATAGAAGAAGAGGTATTACCATAGCTACCCTAACATGAAGACCCTAAAATGTTTTGGTTGTTTCTTGAGACAGGGTCTCCTACTGTAGCTCAGGCCAGCCTCTACTTTCCCTAGCCTCTTGAGGGCTGGATCACAAGCATATACCACCACACCCAGCCTGAGAGCCTCATATTTTTTGATCTTGTAATTTCTGTAGGGACATTACAGGGACACCTAATTCAGGACAGTAAAACTCAACTTCATTTTAGTGTTGCCTTAGTTCTCTCTCTCCCTCTGTCTCTCCCTCTGTCTCTCTCTCATGATCTCTTTCCTTGATCTCTCTCCTCATATTTCTGTCTGTCTCTCTCCTGATCTACCTCTGTCTGTTTCTCTCTGTCAAACATGGCACATGCCTGTGATCCCAGCTACACAGAAGGCTGAGGCAGGAGCAAATTCCAGGCCATCCTAAGCAACTTAGACGAGTTTCAAATTTTTAAGACTAGGGAGGTGGCTCAGTGTACAGTGCCCCTAGGTTCAATACATAGTAACACACACACACACACACACACACACACACACACACACATACACACACAGTTGTGCACACCTCTAATCCCAAATACTAGAGAGGATGAAGCAAGAGGATCACAAGCTCTGATCCAGACTGGGAATTTTGGTGAGACCCTATCTCAAAAAGACTAGGATATACCTCAGCACTCTCTAGGTTGAATACCTATCCTGTACCATGAAAACCACTCCCATGTTAGAGGGTTGTGAGGGGGTAGGGCTCAGTGTTAGAGCACTTGCTAACTATACACATTGCCCTGGGTTTAATCCCCAACACTGAGAAAACAAAAGTTAAATAAATTACCCAGGCAACAGTTTATACCTCTCTGCTCTTTCCATGACTTGAGAAAATAGAGATAATTAAATTTATTCTGGTATTTTACTATTAGAAGATACTTCCATTTCCCCCCACCTTAAATATTTAAATTAATCTCACATGACTTCATTCTTCTAAAAATAACAAGGGGCCCAGTTTATCAGAAGAGTCTTAAAATTATCAATTTACCCTACTAAACTGTCATTCATAGTTTCAAGATCTACAAAGAAACAGAGCTCTGCCTTTTTTTTTTTTTTTTTTTTTTGGTTGGGGAAGCATTGTGGCTTAAACCAAGAACCACCCCATTTATTTATTGAGACAAGTTCTTACCAAATTGTCTGAACTGGGCTCGAACTTGGGATCCTCCTGCCTTAGCCTCGCAGAGGGCTGGAATTACAGGCATGAGCCACCACATCTGGCTAGGTCTCTGCTTTACAATGAATAGCAACTACACCACTGCCTTTGTTATTTTTTTTAAGTAAACAACAGTGGCATTGATGATGCACTTCAGCTATTATAATTCTTTTAGATTACTTTGTTCTACTTTTAAAAATTCTAATAACTCAGGAAAAACATTAGCAAATTAGAAACCATAGTAACATGAAACAGTGAAAACTTGGCATAACCAAATAAAATTTTATGATGAGTAATTACACAAATTACCAGTGTACTTTCAAGTTCACTGAAGTTACCCAATTACAAAAAGGGATTTTAAAGAAGAATCAAATATCTTAATATATCAAAGGCTTCACATGGTATAAGAGAGTTACTAGAGTGAGCATATCTTTTTATGTTAACACTAATCAATTTTAATTGGTATAATTACTGCTTTGGTCTTCTAGTATTCATTATTGCTGAATACATAATGTCATCACAGGATATAATTTATTCTTTGGCAATATGTCATTGCAGACCCAGCATTTTTAATCCATGTTTTCCTTTACAGAATTTATAAGTATTATAAAGAATTCAACATACATCCCTCTACTTCACTGTTAAAGACCTGATAATTTCAACTGGGCCAGGAGGCCAGTCCTATAATCCCATCTCTCTGGGAGCCCAAGGCAGGTGGATCACAAGTTTGCGAATGGCATGGTGGTGCATGCCTGTAATCCCAGGACTCAGGAGGCTGAGGCAGGAGGATTGGTGAGAGTTTGAAGCCAGCCTGGGCTACATAGTGAGACCCTGTCTCAAGAAAAAATCAGAGAAAGAAAGAAAAGGACAATGAAGAAAAAGGCTGGAAATGTGACTTAGTATGAAGATCCTAAATCACTAGTACTGAAAAAAAAATCCAGCGGTGGCCTGTGTAGCGTACCTGTGGCCTCCAAGTGGTTACTGTACAAGGCCCCAGCAGTGCACTCCATTGGCCAAGGGTGTATCTTGCTAAGGTGCAGTTACCACCGGCTCATCATTCCCTTCGATTGGTGCTCATATGTACACGTAGCTGTCTAGCTACTACCATACTCTTCACAAATGTAACTGCTGTGTCTTACCAAAAGGGTTACATAATCATTCGTCCTTGCGGGTATTATAAAAGGTAGATCTGCTGGAGGTAAGGCTCGTTCCAGAGATCTTGCCTACCATGGACACAGTCCTGGGCCCAATTCCCAGTACTGCAGAACAAACAAAAACAGAGCTTGGTATCCTGAAGCACAAATGTGAAAATTATTGAGGAGCATTGCTCAAACCAAAACCAAGAGCTGACGAACTTTTTCTACAGTTAAATTTTTAATACATAGGTAAAAAGGTGAGTGACAAGTGTAATTACCATGCATGGCACAGCTTGATTCTCCAGGGAACAAAGTCTGAGGTGGACATGAGAATGCAGAGGCTCATTAGGGAGCACTCCTGGGACTGACTCTGTGGGAGCCCCAGGGAAGCAGGAGTGCTCCAGCTGTGCCGCAGGTACAAGAGAGGACCCTGCAATCCACACAGGTAGCCCTGGAGCTCAGTGACAGTTTCACGTTTTCCTGAACTGGGGTGGGAGGCTGGGCTTTTGAACCCCATCAACCAGTCCCTGGATGTGGGCCACTCCCGGGCAGGTCAGCAGAGGGTGGGCAAAGTGGGTCTCTCCAGCTGAAGGGGAGTCCCAGAGGGAGGCTGAGCGGAGAGCTGCCGGCTCTCTGCCTTCCCAGAAGCTGGGAGCATGCGAGCTTCCAGCCTGCAGGTGAGCGTTTTGGGCAGCACCTCCCAGCAGCCACCACAGCGTGAAACTGGCAGTGGGAGAAGGCAGTGAGAGTAGGCATTTTGTGCATTAAAAATAGCTATGGCTTCAGGGTACAGCTCGGTGGCCATTCACTTGCCTGGCATGTGCGAAACAGTGGATTTTATCTTCAGCACCTCAAAAATAATAATAATAAAAATAGCTATATTTTGGGTCTGGAGTGGAGCTCCATGGTAGAGAGTCCACTTAGCATTATGAAGCTCAGGGTTCAGTCCTCAGCACCAGAAATCATAATGCTATCCCCTATACTGTAAATATATTACAACCATACTAAATCTTACAAACCATATTACAAACACACTACATACTCCTGCAGCTAGGGATCTATGGAAGCCCATGTGTGCCTCTGTATGTCCATTTCACCAGCTGTGCTGACACGTCTGTAATCCCAGCTACTAGGGAGTCTGAACAAGAGGACTGCAAGTTTTGAGGCCAGCCTGGACAATTCAGAGAGATCCATCTCTAAGCAAAAATAAACAAACATACCCATTGTGTGGTTTAGAAGACAGGTATGATTTGGCAAGTAAAGTAAGCCTATCCGTACCTACCTAAAACCTTATTTCCCATAAATTCCCAGATAGTCTTCAAAGTCATGTAAGTAAATTCAGACCTTTACTTCCATCCATGTGATCCTTCTGTTTAATAAGCCCCTATACCTCCTTCCGTGAAGCTCCTGAACGCGTATTATTCTCTTCCTTCTGTAGACCCGCAGCCTGCAGCCCGTACCGCCAGGCTCCGTGACCAGTGCATCCCACCTGCAGAGTGTGTGGGTGCTTTCCTAGGCTCGCGGTGCATCGGCAGCTCCTCTGGAGCACAGGGTGCCTTGTACCTTCTGTGGCATCTGCCCTGTTAATAAGCACACGGTAGGCTTTGAAGTTCAGAGACAAAAGGGACTTGAAAGATCACTTAGTTCAATGTAATGTTACAGATGAGTTCACAGGGACTGGAAAGATTAAGTTGCAATCTCTGAGCTCCCATGTTAGTCTGTCTACACCTCTTTTACGATATTTATTGCTTTCTCTTTTGTACTTGATTAGCTTCCTACCTGCTTTGCCTGCCTTTTTATTTTTATAGTAGGCTTCACATCAGCTGTTGCTTGAACGCTGCATTTCCTTAAGGCCGTCTTGGGTCAGCTAATCTCAGCATGCACTCCCATGGGCTTCAGTTGCCCACAGTGAAATGGCTGACTCACAAATCTGCATTTTTAGCCAGGCAGTATTACAAGTGACACCTCCACCCCCGCGTTCTACAAGACTCAGATGCTCAGCCTGTCTCTGACTGTTCCCCATTCATTTACTTTGGAAATACCACCTTCATGCCCATGTCTGTATTCTGCCACCACTCCTGACTTCAAGGCTTCCCCTTTGTTTACTCCTGTACCTGGGACTGATCCAGGGCCCTTGCACTGAGCTATATCCCCAGCCCTCCCTGACCCATTTTAAGCTTTTTATTTTGAGACATGATCTGGCTAAGTCACCAGATCATCCAGGCTGGACTTGAACTTGAGACTCTGACCCTCCTGCCTTGGTTTCTCAGTCTTTTTTCTGAATGATAGAAATAGCTTCTTCCCTGTTGTCCTCATAACCTTTCTTTTCCTGCTAGTTTGTCCTCAGGGTTGCTACCAAATCAGTCTTCCCAAAATGTTAATATTATCAGGCCCCTCTTAGGGCAGTGATCCAAGGGTGCCTCCAGCAAGTAGCCAGAGCAACATTTCACCCCTCAGCCCAACTGTCTGGGAGAAATGAATCCTGCCACCAACATGGTGAGCTTGGAGGTGGGTCCTTTCCAGTCGTCCCCAAGGTGACTAGACAGTGTTGTGACTGGAAGAGCTTGTGAGAGGCCTAGCAAAACTCTGACCAAGAGAAACTATATGATAGTACCTGTTGTTTTGAGTCACCATGGCTTGGACTGTTCCTCATGCAGCAGTGGGTTAGTCATAACAATATTACATTGCAATGTTAAGAAGAGGAATTTGCAAAATAGCCTGAATATATATGATGTCATGATATTTACACATAAAAACAGATACATATTTTTAACATAGTCACATCTCTCTTGTTACTTTCACACAAACATGCTATTTGCTGTTTGGTTTGGTTTAGTTTAGTTTTGGTTTTTTTGTAGTGGACCTTGAACTTGATATATAGTGCAGGTGGGCCTCAAACTCATGGTGGTCCTCCTGCCTCAGCCTCTCAAGTTCTGGGATTATAGGTGTGTCCATCACACCCAACTGCTATTTGCATTTATGTGAAGTATGCAGAATACTCAGCAAAAAAAAGAATAGGAGAAAAATGGAAACAAAGCTTTTGTAAATAAGGAAGGGAAGAGGGGTTGAAGGACAGGAGGTGGGATGGGGAAAAAAAAGAGGCAAGATTATCATGTACAGGTACAAACTCCCTGTGATGTATGTTATAATTAGGTATATCTAAAATGCACCAAAAATAAAAAGAATGGTAAAAAAAATTCTCTTTTGTTTTCATTAAGTTTATTGACACATTTTAGGTGTACATTTATCACAGGCACTTTGTTTTGTCTCATTCTGTTTTTCAGGACAGGGTCTCAGTGTGCAGTTCAGGCGGGACTTGAACTCACTGTATAGCCCAGGCTGGCCTCAAACTTGCGATCTTCCTGCCTCAGCCTCTGAGAGTTCCGGGAGGATGGCAGCAGCACCTGCCACCATGCCCAGGTGTTGCTGCTTTTTAGTTAACCAAAACATTATTACCTTTTTCTAATTACACAGACTGTTACCAGAATTGAAATTGGAGAGGCGGTGACACTGAGCAATGGCTGACCAGTGTCACCAAGTTACCGTTGGAGTACGGAGTCTTCTGTGCCGCTGCAGAGTAAGGTAACTGTAGACAATGAAAGTGTGTATTTCAAAAGCTAAAAAGAAAAGACTGAAAGTTTTCATCACAAAGAAGTGATAAATCTTCAAGATGGAGATGTTTAACCTGCCTTACACATCATACAATTTGTTTGCGTATTAAAATATCACATAGTAGCCCACAAATATGTGTAATTTTGTTTTATGTATAAGTTGAAAAAAAAATTTAAAAAAAAAGATGTAATAGTGGCTCAAAAGCCACAGTTTCTGAAGTAATCTGGAGAGAAGTTTTTGTGCAATGTAAACAGGCAAAGATGGTGCAAGATTTCTGAAATGGAGCCCAGCTCACCCTGGAGGCAGGCGCACCGGGCCCGGTGCCCCGTAATGGAGCAGCGTCGGTGCAGGGCGGTTTGTGCTCGCTTGCCTGGGCTTCAGGTGGTTTGGAAGCACAGAACCACTGCATGAGGCCATGACCATCACCTCCTGAGCGCTTCGACCAGATCTTGCCAGAGCGGCCTGGCTCCTTGGCTTTTCCTGAGTCTCCTAAGGTTTTCTTCACAAAGGGCCTGTGCTTAGAAATGAACGAAAGTTAAACAGTGAATATTCATACTTGGGACAGAGCTACCTGGGGAGAGTACTAATGATGGCAGAAGATCGAAGAGCCCTTCAAGCCACAGACAGCATTAACGTTCCCAGGCAAATGAATAGCTAACAGCCAAGTGTGACTGAGCAGGGATGAAGTCTTGAACTCTCAGTAGCCTGGGTTCCGGAGCAGTGTGGAGGACACCGAGAAGAAAGGAAAGCGAAGGAAGTTATAGGTGAGGGGAAAATGTCAAGCCAGAACAGCAGTAGGCTATTTTAGGGACACTTGTGGATGATGTATTTACATGATATCATTGTGTCAATGTTTGATTACATGGACAGGATAAAGCAGTTTGTGTTCTTTAAAGATTCAGTACATATTGGAGTTTTTTTAATTGGCACCGTATCTGTACATATTTGTGGGGCGTAGTGTGATAATACGTGTATACATCCTGTATGATCAAGTCAGGTAAACTAGCATTTTTGTCTCCCCAAACATTTGCCTCCTCTAGGTGTTAGGAAGCACCACTTATTTTGAAAGTCATAATAAATTGTTGTAGACTACAGCTACCCCACTTGCTGTAGAACACTAGAATTAATTCCTCCACTCGAACTGTATTTCGGTACATGCGACCTAATGTCCCTCTCACTGTGCTCCCTCACCCTTCTTAGCCCCTTGTGACCATTGAATCTCTACTCTTCATTTCCATGAGATTAACAGCTTTAGCTCCCCCAGATGACTAAGAACATGCAGTATACTCCTTCCTGTGCCTGGCTTTTTTCTCTTAACGTGGTATCTTCCAGTTTCATTCACGTTGCTGCAAATGACGGGGTGTGTGTGGGGGAGGGGGGTGTGGCACTGGGCTTTGAACGTAAGACCTTTACACTGGATTACATGCCTAGCTATTTTTTAATTTTCTGTTTGGAGGCGGGGTCTTGCTAAATCACTAAATTGGCTTGAATGCTAGGCTTAAACTTGCGATCCTCCTATCTCAGCCTGCTGGGACTACAGGCCTGTAGCACCATGCTAGCTGACAGCATATCATTCTTTTCTGTGGCTGCTAGTATTCCATGGTGTATATATACACCACATCTTCCTTTATCCTTCTGTTGAGGGACACCTTTGTTGATTCTGTATCTTGGCTACTGTGAATAGTTGTGCAATAAATGGAAGTACACGTATCTCTTTTATACCATAATTTCATTTCCTTTCGATCTATATCCAGTAGTACGATGACTGGTAGGTCAGTCTATTTTTACATGTTGGTCTTGTTTTTGTTTTGTGATAACATTTTGCTGTGCAGTCCAGACTGATCTCCCATCTCTTAGGCTCAAGGGGTGCCCCCTCCTGAGCCTCCCGTGTAGCTGGGGCTATGGGTGCACACCACCGCACCCAGATATCTTTAGTTTTTTGAGGAACCTCTGTACTATTTTCCATAGTAGTCATACTAATTTACATCCCCACCAGCAGTGTATAAGAGTTCCCCTTTTTCTGCTTCCTCATCTGCTTTTATTTTTTGTCTTTTTCATGATAGCTATTCTAACTGAGGTTAGATGATTCCTCATTGTGGTTTTTATTTGCATTTTCCTGATGATTAGTGACGTTGAACATTTTTATATGCTTTTGACCACTCGTTTATTTTATTTCTTTTGCAGTGCTGGGGACTGAATCCAGCACCTCACACATGCTGCACACACCCTACCACTGCACTCTGTCCTCTGTGTGTCACATTTTGAGAAATAGCTATTCAAATCATTTGCTTCTTTTTCCTGTTGAGTTGTTGGAGTTCCTTATATATTCTGGAGATCAACCCCTTACAGCCAGTTAGTTTGCAGATACTTTTTCCCATTTTGTAGATTGTGTTCATGCTGCTGTTTGCTTCCTTTGCTGTGCAGAAGAAGCTTCCTAATTTGACACAATCTCACTTGTCTTTTTTTTTCCTTTTGTTGCCTGCACTTTTAGTATTTTATTTTAAAAAATCTTGCTAAGTCACTAAACTGCCCAGATTGGGCTCAAATTTGGATCCTCTTGCCTCAGCCACCAAGAATACTGGGATTACAAGTATGCGCCACCACATCCAACTTCTACCTTAACTCCGAAATAAGCAGTGAGAGCCTTGGATTCCCGTCTCCAGCTCTGCCTAGCTGGTCAGGTAGGAGGCAGGAGAAATGCTTTCTGAAGGGGGTGAGACAGGATTGCTCGACTGGGGACAATCAAGGAGAGCTGAGAGGAAGGGTTCAGTGTTGAAAGAATGATTCGGTGAGAGCGCACACTCGTAGGCAGCCTTCCTCTGCTCGCTCCTCGGTTAGTAGTCTCCTTCTTAGAAGGGGAGTGCAAGTGTCTCCGAAGAAATCTAACCAGCTCAAGAGAAAAGATCTAAAGATTTTAACATCACCCAATGAAATAGACTTACACTACCATGAAGACTAGAGCAGATAGACCCCATCTATACTCAGAGAGTCTTCCAGAAAAATGTTTTGTACTTCGGTCGAGCAAGCTGCGCCCTGCTGCAAGTTATAGCATGTTGTACAGAACAGGAACTTCAGACTGTGCCTGGCCCTGACTGTCTCCATTTTATGAAGCAGCAGTTTGCCCCATATAAAGTGCAGCTGCTCAAATCATCAAGAAGATCACATACCATGACCAAGTGAGGTTCATCCCAGGAATGCACAGAGGGTTCAACATACACGAAGCAACAAATGTAATACACCATATCAACAGAGCCAAAGGCAAAAATCACATGATGATCTCAATAGATGCAGACAAAGCTTTTCATAAAGTCCAACACATATTCATGATGAAAATACTACAGAAAATTGGAACAGATGGACTTCACCTAAATCTGGTGAAAGCCATCTATGACAAATCAACAGTCAACATCATACTAAATGGACAAACACTGAAAGCTTTCACTTTAAAATCAGGAACAAGAAAAGGATGTCCACTGTCGCCACTCTTATTCAACATAGTTCAGGAAACATTAGCCAGAGCAATTAGACAAGAAAGAAATAAAAGGAATAAGGATAGGAAAGGAACAAGTGAAATTATCATTATTTGCAGATGACATGATACTCTACATAGAAGACCCCAAAAATTCCAGCAGAAGACTCCTAGAATTAATAAACAGATTCAGTAGCATAGCTGGATACAAAGTTAACACTCAAAAATCAGTATCATTCCTGTACACAAACAAGAAACACACTGAGAGAGAAATCAGGGAAACCACACCCTTCACAATAGCATCTAAAAACATGAAATACTTAGGAATCAATCTAAACAAGGAAGTAAAAATATCTATACAGTGAAAATTACAGTACTCTGAAAGAAGAGATCAAAGAGGATTTCACAAAATGGAAAGATATCCCTTGCTCATAGATAGGAAGAACCAACCTTGTGAAAATGGCCATACTGTCAAAATTGTTACATAGATTCAATGTAATCTCAATCAAATTACCAATAGTATATCTCACAGATCTAGAGAAAACATTCTTGAAATTCATCTGGAACCAGAAGAGACCCAGAATAGCAAAAGCAATCCTGGGCAACAAAGGCAAGGCAGGAGGTATCACAATTCCTGACTTGAAGTTATACTACAAAGCTACTGTGATAAAATCAGCATGCTATTGGCAAAAAAAAGAGACTTGAAGATCAATGGAACAGACTAGAAAATGCAGCCACAACCACATACACACTTAGCCACCTTACTACCTTCGACAAAGGGGCCAAATATGTTCACTGGAGGAAAGATAGCCTCTTTTTTAAATGGTGCGGGACAAACTGCCTTTCCACATGCCAGAGACTAAAACTAGACACATGCCTATCACCATGCACCGAAAGAAAGTCAGAATGGCTTAAAGATGTTAATATTAACACAGATCTATACAGGAGGACAAGTAGGTGGAAGTCTTGAAGACGCAGGGGTGGGCAGAGGGTTCATGAACAAAAACCAAACTGCATGGGAAATACTTCAAACAATCAACAACTGGGATCTCATCCTATTAAAAAGACTGCACAGCAAAGGAAATCACTAACAGAATAAAAAGAAAGCCCACAAACGGGGAAAAAATTTAGCCAATTGTCCCTCTGACAAAGGATTTCTATAAAGAATGTATAAAAGTTTTAAAATTCAGGCCCCTAAAATTCAGAGACCCATTCCAAAAATGAGCATCTGGGCTGGGGATATAGCTCAGTGGAATAAGCGCCTGCCTATCAAGCGCAGGGTCCTGAGTTCGATCCCCAGTACCGCCAAAAAAAAAAAAAAAAAAGAAAATTGTCCAAAAATGAGCATCTGAGATGAATACATACTTCTCAGATAAAGAAATACAAATGGCAAATAAATACATGAAAAATATTTAATATTAATAATTATATTTAATATTAATAATAGTTAATATTCATTAGTCATTTGAGTAATGCAAATTAAAACAACACTGAGATTTCATCTCACCCCAGAAAGAATGGCTGTCATCAA
This sequence comes from Dinomys branickii, assembly GCA_004027595.1. Taxonomy (NCBI): domain Eukaryota; kingdom Metazoa; phylum Chordata; class Mammalia; order Rodentia; family Dinomyidae; genus Dinomys; species Dinomys branickii. The sequence continues at coordinate 15,312 of PVLD010024000.1, read as the reverse complement.
GAAATCAACCAATAACAAATGCTGGAGGGGATGTGGGGAAAAAGGAACCCTTTTCTACTGTTGGTGGGAGTGTAGACTCATGCAGCCACTATGGAAATCAGTCTGGAGATTCCTCAGTAAACTAGGATTACAGATCTCATTCAACCCAGCTGTTCCCCTCCTGGGTACTTTTCCAGAAGAACTGAAAACATCATACCACAGTAATGTATGTGCACCCATGTTTATAGCAGTGCAATTTGTAATAGCTAAATCATGGAAACAAACCAAATGTCCATCAGCTGAGGAATGGAGAAAAAAAGATGTGCTATTTTTATACAATGGAGTGTTGCTCAGCTATAAAGAAAGATAGACTCGAGGCTTTTATAGGTAAATGGATGCAACTAGAGACCATAATCATAAACGAAATAAATCAGACCTGGATGTGTAAACATCATTTTGTATCCTCTCTTGGTTACTTTTTTCTTGTTGCTGAGACAAAATACCCAACGCCCAAAATGAAGGGAAGAAAGGTTTATTGAGCTTACAGTTTGTGGAGGTTTCAGTCCATACTTCGCTGGCTCAGAGGCAGAGTGGCACATGGCAGAGGGCTAACTGTTCAGGGCAGCAAAGCACAGCAAAAACAACCAGCAAGAGGGAGGAATGGCAGGCAAGCAGCCTCTCTCCTTCCCTTACATTGTAAACAGCCTACCCCCACCCAGGGGGCGTGTAGCTTTCACACAGTCTCCATGCCCTCGTCTTCCACAGGCTCAGGATGTGTACAAAGTAAGTACCCTGACTTCCTGCTGAATCACTCAGCCAAACCTCTAGACTCCCCAAGTTGACACAATGTATCAACCATAACATCTCCCTAGTGTAAGAACCTGAAAGTGTTAATAAAATCTGAAAAATACAATAGATATTGTGAAAGAGAAAGAAACTGCTCAAAAGGAAAGAACAAGTGGGATGGGGGTAAGGAGAAAAGAAGGAAGTGAAAAGAGTATGTACATACATAAGATAGCTAAGACAATTGTGCTAGTAAATTCTAATGGTTTATTGAAAGGAAAAGTTAATGTTTAATTGATCTTGAATGCCTATATCTGGTAATCTGAGTAACTACTTTGAAGATAACAGTATGTAATATAACAACCATTGTTAATTTCCTATCATCGTGTTTTGGAATTCTGCATCATTTTTATTGTTTTTGTATTTGTTTTTGTTATGTTTATATTCTTTTCTCTTTAAAATTAAAAAAAAAATGATAGTGCTGAGCAAAAGCCAGGGAACAGAGACCTGGCGTTCTTTGCCTGTGGAACTTGTGACAGTCACCACTTGTCTTGTCAGATGACAGGCTGAGCCGGGCATGGTGGTGCATGCCTGTAATCCTAGCACTGGGGAGGCTGACGCAGGAGGATCATCACAAGTTCAAGACCAGCCTGGGCTACAAAGTGAGCTCAAGGCCAGCCTGAACTGCATAGTGAGACCCTGCCTCCAAAAGACAAAAAAAAAAAAAAGAGATGACAGACTGGTGTGCGTCACCAGGGTACGTACCCCAGTGTGGTGGCTGCTCCTCTTTTATATGGTCCAGGTGAGTTTGTTGGGTTAATCATTGGCTTGGTAATAATCACTCAGGCCTGGTTTTCTCTGTTATCATTCGCTATCTCATATATCCATGTGCTCCTGATTAATTTCATAAATCTACAGGTGGGAGTTCTTTATTAGCATATTTTATCAGTTTGTGCCTTATGATTGCGCTGTGCAGCTGAGGGTTGTTCTTTTCATGTCCAGCACATGTTGGCTATCTGATTGCACAGACAAGTCATTCTGCCTCAGCAACCACACTTCATTTATTTTATTTTATTTTATTTTTATTATTTATTTATTTATTTAGTCTTTTTGAGACAGGGTCTTGCTATGCAGTTCAGGCTTATCAAAGATCGGGTTGAAGAGCCCTAAGTTATTGCAGGCTGATCAGGCCCACAGTCTCCCAAGTGAGTGGACAGATGAAGGCGTAAAAAGAAAATGAGACAATGGAACATGATTTCAGGGCTTCCAGGAAGGACTAATTCCTTCCCAGCTTCTATATTCTCTGAATTAGCCAAAGATTTTTCTGGGTCGCCCGTTTTTATCAGGTTTTCAAATAAGAGAGGGGGGATACTGAAGAAAATGTAGGAATCTGAGCAGGAATCTGGGCAGGACTCAGGAATTCTATTATGATGTTAATTTAGGAGAGTTATATGTTATCTCCAGGAAGGCCTTCAGAGCAGGGCTACAAGCCATAGTTTCCTTAAAATTCATTGAAGTAGGAACCAGATGTCCTCACCTGTGGCCATCTTGTCCTTGAGGCATCACAACGTCACAGGCCACTACAGGCCTCAGCAGTGACCAGCAACTCATAGAGGTTCACTTACTATGAATCAAATGCCCATCTGCAGACAAGGTGCCTAAGACTCGGACTACTGCCAAGTCAATATGAAAAGCCAATTGGTTAATATTAAATCCTGCTCAGAGCCGCTTCATAGTGGTCCCCAACATAGGCTGGCCTTGAGCTCACTTTGTAGCCCAGGCTGGCCTCAAACTTTCAACGATCCTCCTGCCTCAGCCTCCCAAGTGCTGGGGTTACAGGCGTGTGCCACCACACCCAGCCTTTTCTTTTTTTAAAGAGAAACAATAATAATAATAATAAAATAACAACAATGAAGACTAAAACAAAACAATCCCAAAGCACTAAAAACAATATAAGATTTCAAAACAAGATGATAGGAATTAACCATGGTTGTTATATTACATATTGTTATCTTCAAAGAAATTGCTCAGATTACCAGAGGTAAGAATGCAAGATTGATCACACAATTAAAGACAGTAACAAGTAATAAAAAAAACACTAGGAATAATACAGAGCTTCATTAAACAAGATGGTAGGAATTCAGCAATGGTTGTTATATTGCATATTGTCATCCTGAAATTAGTTGTCCTGATGACCAGATACAAGCATGCAAAATTGGGCAAGAGAAAAAAAAATTTTAAGCCTTAACTGTCCCTTTCAATTAAACAATAGACATCAGGAACACACTTATCTCAACTCTTCTTGTATATACATATGTTTTTTCTCTTTTTTTAATTTTAAAGAGAAAATATCAAAAACAAAAAGGCATAAACAAAATATACAAATAAAGAAAATGATGCAGAATTTCAAAACAAGGTGATAGGAAATTAACAATGACTGTTATGTTACATATTGTTATCTTCAAAGTAGTTACTCAGATAACCTGATGTAAGCACGCAAGATTGATCAAACAATTACACATTAACTTTTCCTTTCAATAAACCAATAGAAACCACTAGTACAATTATCTTAGCTATCTTGTGTATATAAATATATCTATTTTCCCCTTCTTTTTTTTCGCTTTTCTCTCATTCCAGTTGTTTGCCTGTGGAACTTGTGACAGTCACCACTTCTCAGATGACAGGCTGAGCCGGGCATGGTGGTGCATGCCTGTAATCCTAGCACTGGGGAGGCTGAGGCAGGAGGATCATCACAAGTTCAAGACCAGCCTGACCTACAAAGTGAGCTCAAGGCCAACCTGAACTGTGTAGTGAGACCCTGCCTCCAAAAGACAAAAAAAAAAAAGAGAGACGACAGACTGGTGTGTTTACACCAGTTGTTTACACATCCAGGTCTGATTTATTTCGTTTATGATTATGGTCTCTAGTTGCATCCATTTACCTATAAAAGCCTCGAGTCTATCTTTCTTTATAGCTGAGCAACACTCCATTGTATAAAAATAGCACATCTTTTTTTCTCCATTCCTCAGCTGATGGACATTTGGTTTGTTTCCATGATTTAGCTATTACAAATTGCACTGCTATAAACATGGGTGCACATACATTACTGTGGTATGATGTTTTCAGTTCTTCTGGAAAAGTACCCAGGAGGGGAACAGCTGGGTTGAATGAGATCTGTAATCCTAGTTTACTGAGGAATCTCCAGACTGATTTCCATAGTGGCTGCATGAGTCTACACTCCCACCAACAGTAGAAAAGGGTTCCTTTTTCCCCACATCCCCTCCAGCATTTGTTATTGGTTGATTTCTTGATGACAGCCATTCTTTCTGGGGTGAGATGAAATCTCAGTGTTGTTTTAATTTGCATTACTCAAATGACTAATGAATATTAACTATTATTAATATTAAATATAATTATTAATATTAAATATTTTTCATGTATTTATTTGCCATTTGTATTTCTTTATCTGAGAAGTATGTATTCATCTCAGATGCTCATTTTTGGACAATTTTCTTTTTTTTTTTTTTTTTTGGCGGTACTGGGGATCGAACTCAGGACCCTGCGCTTGATAGGCAGGCGCTTATTCCACTGAGCTATATCCCCAGCCCAGATGCTCATTTTTGGAATGGGTCTCTGAATTTTAGGGGCCTGAATTTTAAAACTTTTATACATTCTTTATAGAAATCCTTTGTCAGAGGGACAATTGGCTAAATTTTTTCCCCGTTTGTGGGCTTTCTTTTTATTCTGTTAGTGATTTCCTTTGCTGTGCAGTCTTTTTAATAGGATGAGATCCCAGTTGTTGATTGTTTGAAGTATTTCCCATGCAGTTTGGTTTTTGTTCATGAACCCTCTGCCCACCCCTGCGTCTTCAAGACTTCCACCTACTTGTCCTCCTGTATAGATCTGTGTTAATATTAACATCTTTAAGCCATTCTGACTTTCTTTCGGTGCATGGTGATAGGCATGTGTCTAGTTTTAGTCTCTGGCATGTGGAAAGGCAGTTTGTCCCGCACCATTTAAAAAAGAGGCTATCTTTCCTCCAGTGAACATATTTGGCCCCTTTGTCGAAGGTAGTAAGGTGGCTAAGTGTGTATGTGGTTGTGGCTGCATTTTCTAGTCTGTTCCATTGATCTTCAAGTCTCTTTTTTTTGCCAATAGCATGCTGATTTTATCACAGTAGCTTTGTAGTATAACTTCAAGTCAGGAATTGTGATACCTCCTGCCTTGCCTTTGTTGCCCAGGATTGCTTTTGCTATTCTGGGTCTCTTCTGGTTCCAGATGAATTTCAAGAATGTTTTCTCTAGATCTGTGAGATATACTATTGGTAATTTGATTGAGATTACATTGAATCTATGTAACAATTTTGACAGTATGGCCATTTTCACAAGGTTGGTTCTTCCTATCTATGAGCAAGGGATATCTTTCCATTTTGTGAAATCCTCTTTGATCTCTTCTTTCAGAGTACTGTAATTTTCACTGTATAGATATTTTTACTTCCTTGTTTAGATTGATTCCTAAGTATTTCATGTTTTTAGATGCTATTGTGAAGGGTGTGGTTTCCCTGATTTCTCTCTCAGTGTGTTTCTTGTTTGTGTACAGGAATGATACTGATTTTTGAGTGTTAACTTTGTATCCAGCTATGCTACTGAATCTGTTTATTAATTCTAGGAGTCTTCTGCTGGAATTTTTGGGGTCTTCTATGTAGAGTATCATGTCATCTGCAAATAATGATAATTTCACTTGTTCCTTTCCTATCCTTATTCCTTTTATTTCTTTCTTGTCTAATTGCTCTGGCTAATGTTTCCTGAACTATGTTGAATAAGAGTGGCGACAGTGGACATCCTTTTCTTGTTCCTGATTTTAAAGTGAAAGCTTTCAGTGTTTGTCCATTTAGTATGATGTTGACTGTTGATTTGTCATAGATGGCTTTCACCAGATTTAGGTGAAGTCCATCTGTTCCAATTTTCTGTAGTATTTTCATCATGAATATGTGTTGGACTTTATGAAAAGCTTTGTCTGCATCTATTGAGATCATCATGTGATTTTTGCCTTTGGCTCTGTTGATATGGTGTATTACATTTGTTGCTTCGTGTATGTTGAACCCTCTGTGCATTCCTGGGATGAACCTCACTTGGTCATGGTATGTGATCTCCTTGATGATTTGAGCAGCTGCACTTTATATGGGGCAAACTGCTGCTTCATAAAATGGAGACAGTCAGGGCCAGGCACAGTCTGAAGTTCCTGTTCTGTACAACATGCTATAACTTGCAGCAGGGCGCAGCTTGCTCGACCGAAGTACAAAACATTTTTCTGGAAGACTCTTTGAGTATAGATGGGGTCTATCTGCTCTAGTCTTCATGGTAGTGTAAGTCTATTTCATTGGGTGATGTTAAAATCTTTAGATCTTTTCTCTTGAGCTGGTTAGATTTCTTCGGAGACACTTGCACTCCCCTTCTAAGAAGGAGACTACTAACCGAGGAGCGAGCAGAGGAAGGCTGCCTACGAGTGTGCGCTCTCACCGAATCATTCTTTCAACACTGAACCCTTCCTCTCAGCTCTCCTTGATTGTCCCCAGTCGAGCAATCCTGTCTCACCCCCTTCAGAAAGCATTTCTCCTGCCTCCTACCTGACCAGCTAGGCAGAGCTGGAGACGGGAATCCAAGGCTCTCACTGCTTATTTCGGAGTTAAGGTAGAAGTTGGATGTGGTGGCGCATACTTGTAATCCCAGTATTCTTGGTGGCTGAGGCAAGAGGATCCAAATTTGAGCCCAATCTGGGCAGTTTAGTGACTTAGCAAGATTTTTTAAAATAAAATACTAAAAGTGCAGGCAACAAAAGGAAAAAAAAAGACAAGTGAGATTGTGTCAAATTAGGAAGCTTCTTCTGCACAGCAAAGGAAGCAAACAGCAGCATGAACACAATCTACAAAATGGGAAAAAGTATCTGCAAACTAACTGGCTGTAAGGGGTTGATCTCCAGAATATATAAGGAACTCCAACAACTCAACAGGAAAAAGAAGCAAATGATTTGAATAGCTATTTCTCAAAATGTGACACACAGAGGACAGAGTGCAGTGGTAGGGTGTGTGCAGCATGTGTGAGGTGCTGGATTCAGTCCCCAGCACTGCAAAAGAAATAAAATAAACGAGTGGTCAAAAGCATATAAAAATGTTCAACGTCACTAATCATCAGGAAAATGCAAATAAAAACCACAATGAGGAATCATCTAACCTCAGTTAGAATAGCTATCATGAAAAAGACAAAAAATAAAAGCAGATGAGGAAGCAGAAAAAGGGGAACTCTTATACACTGCTGGTGGGGATGTAAATTAGTATGACTACTATGGAAAATAGTACAGAGGTTCCTCAAAAAACTAAAGATATCTGGGTGCGGTGGTGTGCACCCATAGCCCCAGCTACACGGGAGGCTCAGGAGGGGGCACCCCTTGAGCCTAAGAGATGGGAGATCAGTCTGGACTGCACAGCAAAATGTTATCACAAAACAAAAACAAGACCAACATGTAAAAATAGACTGACCTACCAGTCATCGTACTACTGGATATAGATCGAAAGGAAATGAAATTATGGTATAAAAGAGATACGTGTACTTCCATTTATTGCACAACTATTCACAGTAGCCAAGATACAGAATCAACAAAGGTGTCCCTCAACAGAAGGATAAAGGAAGATGTGGTGTATATATACACCATGGAATACTAGCAGCCACAGAAAAGAATGATATGCTGTCAGCTAGCATGGTGCTACAGGCCTGTAGTCCCAGCAGGCTGAGATAGGAGGATCGCAAGTTTAAGCCTAGCATTCAAGCCAATTTAGTGATTTAGCAAGACCCCGCCTCCAAACAGAAAATTAAAAAATAGCTAGGCATGTAATCCAGTGTAAAGGTCTTACGTTCAAAGCCCAGTGCCACACCCCCCTCCCCCACACACACCCCGTCATTTGCAGCAACGTGAATGAAACTGGAAGATACCACGTTAAGAGAAAAAAGCCAGGCACAGGAAGGAGTATACTGCATGTTCTTAGTCATCTGGGGGAGCTAAAGCTGTTAATCTCATGGAAATGAAGAGTAGAGATTCAATGGTCACAAGGGGCTAAGAAGGGTGAGGGAGCACAGTGAGAGGGACATTAGGTCGCATGTACCGAAATACAGTTCGAGTGGAGGAATTAATTCTAGTGTTCTACAGCAAGTGGGGTAGCTGTAGTCTACAACAATTTATTATGACTTTCAAAATAAGTGGTGCTTCCTAACACCTAGAGGAGGCAAATGTTTGGGGAGACAAAAATGCTAGTTTACCTGACTTGATCATACAGGATGTATACACGTATTATCACACTACGCCCCACAAATATGTACAGATACGGTGCCAATTAAAAAAACTCCAATATGTACTGAATCTTTAAAGAACACAAACTGCTTTATCCTGTCCATGTAATCAAACATTGACACAATGATATCATGTAAATACATCATCCACAAGTGTCCCTAAAATAGCCTACTGCTGTTCTGGCTTGACATTTTCCCCTCACCTATAACTTCCTTCGCTTTCCTTTCTTCTCGGTGTCCTCCACACTGCTCCGGAACCCAGGCTACTGAGAGTTCAAGACTTCATCCCTGCTCAGTCACACTTGGCTGTTAGCTATTCATTTGCCTGGGAACGTTAATGCTGTCTGTGGCTTGAAGGGCTCTTCGATCTTCTGCCATCATTAGTACTCTCCCCAGGTAGCTCTGTCCCAAGTATGAATATTCACTGTTTAACTTTCGTTCATTTCTAAGCACAGGCCCTTTGTGAAGAAAACCTTAGGAGACTCAGGAAAAGCCAAGGAGCCAGGCCGCTCTGGCAAGATCTGGTCGAAGCGCTCAGGAGGTGATGGTCATGGCCTCATGCAGTGGTTCTGTGCTTCCAAACCACCTGAAGCCCAGGCAAGCGAGCACAAACCGCCCTGCACCGACGCTGCTCCATTACGGGGCACCGGGCCCGGTGCGCCTGCCTCCAGGGTGAGCTGGGCTCCATTTCAGAAATCTTGCACCATCTTTGCCTGTTTACATTGCACAAAAACTTCTCTCCAGATTACTTCAGAAACTGTGGCTTTTGAGCCACTATTACATCTTTTTTTTTAAATTTTTTTTTCAACTTATACATAAAACAAAATTACACATATTTGTGGGCTACTATGTGATATTTTAATACGCAAACAAATTGTATGATGTGTAAGGCAGGTTAAACATCTCCATCTTGAAGATTTATCACTTCTTTGTGATGAAAACTTTCAGTCTTTTCTTTTTAGCTTTTGAAATACACACTTTCATTGTCTACAGTTACCTTACTCTGCAGCGGCACAGAAGACTCCGTACTCCAACGGTAACTTGGTGACACTGGTCAGCCATTGCTCAGTGTCACCGCCTCTCCAATTTCAATTCTGGTAACAGTCTGTGTAATTAGAAAAAGGTAATAATGTTTTGGTTAACTAAAAAGCAGCAACACCTGGGCATGGTGGCAGGTGCTGCTGCCATCCTCCCGGAACTCTCAGAGGCTGAGGCAGGAAGATCGCAAGTTTGAGGCCAGCCTGGGCTATACAGTGAGTTCAAGTCCCGCCTGAACTGCACACTGAGACCCTGTCCTGAAAAACAGAATGAGACAAAACAAAGTGCCTGTGATAAATGTACACCTAAAATGTGTCAATAAACTTAATGAAAACAAAAGAGAATTTTTTTTACCATTCTTTTTATTTTTGGTGCATTTTAGATATACCTAATTATAACATACATCACAGGGAGTTTGTACCTGTACATGATAATCTTGCCTCTTTTTTTTCCCCATCCCACCTCCTGTCCTTCAACCCCTCTTCCCTTCCTTATTTACAAAAGCTTTGTTTCCATTTTTCTCCTATTCTTTTTTTTGCTGAGTATTCTGCATACTTCACATAAATGCAAATAGCAGTTGGGTGTGATGGACACACCTATAATCCCAGAACTTGAGAGGCTGAGGCAGGAGGACCACCATGAGTTTGAGGCCCACCTGCACTATATATCAAGTTCAAGGTCCACTACAAAAAAACCAAAACTAAACTAAACCAAACCAAACAGCAAATAGCATGTTTGTGTGAAAGTAACAAGAGAGATGTGACTATGTTAAAAATATGTATCTGTTTTTATGTGTAAATATCATGACATCATATATATTCAGGCTATTTTGCAAATTCCTCTTCTTAACATTGCAATGTAATATTGTTATGACTAACCCACTGCTGCATGAGGAACAGTCCAAGCCATGGTGACTCAAAACAACAGGTACTATCATATAGTTTCTCTTGGTCAGAGTTTTGCTAGGCCTCTCACAAGCTCTTCCAGTCACAACACTGTCTAGTCACCTTGGGGACGACTGGAAAGGACCCACCTCCAAGCTCACCATGTTGGTGGCAGGATTCATTTCTCCCAGACAGTTGGGCTGAGGGGTGAAATGTTGCTCTGGCTACTTGCTGGAGGCACCCTTGGATCACTGCCCTAAGAGGGGCCTGATAATATTAACATTTTGGGAAGACTGATTTGGTAGCAACCCTGAGGACAAACTAGCAGGAAAAGAAAGGTTATGAGGACAACAGGGAAGAAGCTATTTCTATCATTCAGAAAAAAGACTGAGAAACCAAGGCAGGAGGGTCAGAGTCTCAAGTTCAAGTCCAGCCTGGATGATCTGGTGACTTAGCCAGATCATGTCTCAAAATAAAAAGCTTAAAATGGGTCAGGGAGGGCTGGGGATATAGCTCAGTGCAAGGGCCCTGGATCAGTCCCAGGTACAGGAGTAAACAAAGGGGAAGCCTTGAAGTCAGGAGTGGTGGCAGAATACAGACATGGGCATGAAGGTGGTATTTCCAAAGTAAATGAATGGGGAACAGTCAGAGACAGGCTGAGCATCTGAGTCTTGTAGAACGCGGGGGTGGAGGTGTCACTTGTAATACTGCCTGGCTAAAAATGCAGATTTGTGAGTCAGCCATTTCACTGTGGGCAACTGAAGCCCATGGGAGTGCATGCTGAGATTAGCTGACCCAAGACGGCCTTAAGGAAATGCAGCGTTCAAGCAACAGCTGATGTGAAGCCTACTATAAAAATAAAAAGGCAGGCAAAGCAGGTAGGAAGCTAATCAAGTACAAAAGAGAAAGCAATAAATATCGTAAAAGAGGTGTAGACAGACTAACATGGGAGCTCAGAGATTGCAACTTAATCTTTCCAGTCCCTGTGAACTCATCTGTAACATTACATTGAACTAAGTGATCTTTCAAGTCCCTTTTGTCTCTGAACTTCAAAGCCTACCGTGTGCTTATTAACAGGGCAGATGCCACAGAAGGTACAAGGCACCCTGTGCTCCAGAGGAGCTGCCGATGCACCGCGAGCCTAGGAAAGCACCCACACACTCTGCAGGTGGGATGCACTGGTCACGGAGCCTGGCGGTACGGGCTGCAGGCTGCGGGTCTACAGAAGGAAGAGAATAATACGCGTTCAGGAGCTTCACGGAAGGAGGTATAGGGGCTTATTAAACAGAAGGATCACATGGATGGAAGTAAAGGTCTGAATTTACTTACATGACTTTGAAGACTATCTGGGAATTTATGGGAAATAAGGTTTTAGGTAGGTACGGATAGGCTTACTTTACTTGCCAAATCATACCTGTCTTCTAAACCACACAATGGGTATGTTTGTTTATTTTTGCTTAGAGATGGATCTCTCTGAATTGTCCAGGCTGGCCTCAAAACTTGCAGTCCTCTTGTTCAGACTCCCTAGTAGCTGGGATTACAGACGTGTCAGCACAGCTGGTGAAATGGACATACAGAGGCACACATGGGCTTCCATAGATCCCTAGCTGCAGGAGTATGTAGTGTGTTTGTAATATGGTTTGTAAGATTTAGTATGGTTGTAATATATTTACAGTATAGGGGATAGCATTATGATTTCTGGTGCTGAGGACTGAACCCTGAGCTTCATAATGCTAAGTGGACTCTCTACCATGGAGCTCCACTCCAGACCCAAAATATAGCTATTTTTATTATTATTATTTTTGAGGTGCTGAAGATAAAATCCACTGTTTCGCACATGCCAGGCAAGTGAATGGCCACCGAGCTGTACCCTGAAGCCATAGCTATTTTTAATGCACAAAATGCCTACTCTCACTGCCTTCTCCCACTGCCAGTTTCACGCTGTGGTGGCTGCTGGGAGGTGCTGCCCAAAACGCTCACCTGCAGGCTGGAAGCTCGCATGCTCCCAGCTTCTGGGAAGGCAGAGAGCCGGCAGCTCTCCGCTCAGCCTCCCTCTGGGACTCCCCTTCAGCTGGAGAGACCCACTTTGCCCACCCTCTGCTGACCTGCCCGGGAGTGGCCCACATCCAGGGACTGGTTGATGGGGTTCAAAAGCCCAGCCTCCCACCCCAGTTCAGGAAAACGTGAAACTGTCACTGAGCTCCAGGGCTACCTGTGTGGATTGCAGGGTCCTCTCTTGTACCTGCGGCACAGCTGGAGCACTCCTGCTTCCCTGGGGCTCCCACAGAGTCAGTCCCAGGAGTGCTCCCTAATGAGCCTCTGCATTCTCATGTCCACCTCAGACTTTGTTCCCTGGAGAATCAAGCTGTGCCATGCATGGTAATTACACTTGTCACTCACCTTTTTACCTATGTATTAAAAATTTAACTGTAGAAAAAGTTCGTCAGCTCTTGGTTTTGGTTTGAGCAATGCTCCTCAATAATTTTCACATTTGTGCTTCAGGATACCAAGCTCTGTTTTTGTTTGTTCTGCAGTACTGGGAATTGGGCCCAGGACTGTGTCCATGGTAGGCAAGATCTCTGGAACGAGCCTTACCTCCAGCAGATCTACCTTTTATAATACCCGCAAGGACGAATGATTATGTAACCCTTTTGGTAAGACACAGCAGTTACATTTGTGAAGAGTATGGTAGTAGCTAGACAGCTACGTGTACATATGAGCACCAATCGAAGGGAATGATGAGCCGGTGGTAACTGCACCTTAGCAAGATACACCCTTGGCCAATGGAGTGCACTGCTGGGGCCTTGTACAGTAACCACTTGGAGGCCACAGGTACGCTACACAGGCCACCGCTGGATTTTTTTTTCAGTACTAGTGATTTAGGATCTTCATACTAAGTCACATTTCCAGCCTTTTTCTTCATTGTCCTTTTCTTTCTTTCTCTGATTTTTTCTTGAGACAGGGTCTCACTATGTAGCCCAGGCTGGCTTCAAACTCTCACCAATCCTCCTGCCTCAGCCTCCTGAGTCCTGGGATTACAGGCATGCACCACCATGCCATTCGCAAACTTGTGATCCACCTGCCTTGGGCTCCCAGAGAGATGGGATTATAGGACTGGCCTCCTGGCCCAGTTGAAATTATCAGGTCTTTAACAGTGAAGTAGAGGGATGTATGTTGAATTCTTTATAATACTTATAAATTCTGTAAAGGAAAACATGGATTAAAAATGCTGGGTCTGCAATGACATATTGCCAAAGAATAAATTATATCCTGTGATGACATTATGTATTCAGCAATAATGAATACTAGAAGACCAAAGCAGTAATTATACCAATTAAAATTGATTAGTGTTAACATAAAAAGATATGCTCACTCTAGTAACTCTCTTATACCATGTGAAGCCTTTGATATATTAAGATATTTGATTCTTCTTTAAAATCCCTTTTTGTAATTGGGTAACTTCAGTGAACTTGAAAGTACACTGGTAATTTGTGTAATTACTCATCATAAAATTTTATTTGGTTATGCCAAGTTTTCACTGTTTCATGTTACTATGGTTTCTAATTTGCTAATGTTTTTCCTGAGTTATTAGAATTTTTAAAAGTAGAACAAAGTAATCTAAAAGAATTATAATAGCTGAAGTGCATCATCAATGCCACTGTTGTTTACTTAAAAAAAATAACAAAGGCAGTGGTGTAGTTGCTATTCATTGTAAAGCAGAGACCTAGCCAGATGTGGTGGCTCATGCCTGTAATTCCAGCCCTCTGCGAGGCTAAGGCAGGAGGATCCCAAGTTCGAGCCCAGTTCAGACAATTTGGTAAGAACTTGTCTCAATAAATAAATGGGGTGGTTCTTGGTTTAAGCCACAATGCTTCCCCAACCAAAAAAAAAAAAAAAAAAAAAAGGCAGAGCTCTGTTTCTTTGTAGATCTTGAAACTATGAATGACAGTTTAGTAGGGTAAATTGATAATTTTAAGACTCTTCTGATAAACTGGGCCCCTTGTTATTTTTAGAAGAATGAAGTCATGTGAGATTAATTTAAATATTTAAGGTGGGGGGAAATGGAAGTATCTTCTAATAGTAAAATACCAGAATAAATTTAATTATCTCTATTTTCTCAAGTCATGGAAAGAGCAGAGAGGTATAAACTGTTGCCTGGGTAATTTATTTAACTTTTGTTTTCTCAGTGTTGGGGATTAAACCCAGGGCAATGTGTATAGTTAGCAAGTGCTCTAACACTGAGCCCTACCCCCTCACAACCCTCTAACATGGGAGTGGTTTTCATGGTACAGGATAGGTATTCAACCTAGAGAGTGCTGAGGTATATCCTAGTCTTTTTGAGATAGGGTCTCACCAAAATTCCCAGTCTGGATCAGAGCTTGTGATCCTCTTGCTTCATCCTCTCTAGTATTTGGGATTAGAGGTGTGCACAACTGTGTGTGTATGTGTGTGTGTGTGTGTGTGTGTGTGTGTGTGTGTGTGTTACTATGTATTGAACCTAGGGGCACTGTACACTGAGCCACCTCCCTAGTCTTAAAAATTTGAAACTCGTCTAAGTTGCTTAGGATGGCCTGGAATTTGCTCCTGCCTCAGCCTTCTGTGTAGCTGGGATCACAGGCATGTGCCATGTTTGACAGAGAGAAACAGACAGAGGTAGATCAGGAGAGAGACAGACAGAAATATGAGGAGAGAGATCAAGGAAAGAGATCATGAGAGAGAGACAGAGGGAGAGACAGAGGGAGAGAGAGAACTAAGGCAACACTAAAATGAAGTTGAGTTTTACTGTCCTGAATTAGGTGTCCCTGTAATGTCCCTACAGAAATTACAAGATCAAAAAATATGAGGCTCTCAGGCTGGGTGTGGTGGTATATGCTTGTGATCCAGCCCTCAAGAGGCTAGGGAAAGTAGAGGCTGGCCTGAGCTACAGTAGGAGACCCTGTCTCAAGAAACAACCAAAACATTTTAGGGTCTTCATGTTAGGGTAGCTATGGTAATACCTCTTCTTCTATTTTTTTTTTTTCACATATTGAAGTACAGTGGGACATTTAGAGTGACTTGCATTTCATTTCCAGGTTCTACAGAGTGAGATTATGCATTCACAGGAATGCAATTTGGTTATAAGAAAATGTTAAGACTCCCTATAAAGCATTAAAGCACTCCCCGTTTCTTTTTTTTTTTTTATTTTAGAAACTTAAAAGTACAAAAACATATTGACAAACAGACACCAATTATCATAGAAAATAGTACAATCACAACTAATCTATAGACAAGGTGATATGGTCTCAACA